>JARQOC010000003.1:556872891-557067355 GCA_033576535.1 Allobates femoralis
ATCCAGGTTTAGACAAAAAAGGTATGAACAGTATGACCCCAGGAATAAGGACAGTTCAGTTTTGTCTGGAAATACAGTGGTAATTTATATTTATATTTATTTCTTTAGGGGTCATAGTAGTGATTTTTGCTTATTTTGGAGCCATAGGTACGGTAACACATGGCATACAGATTTAAGCTGCTATTTGTTTTGGAGGAACACGCACAGTCCTACAGTTTATTTATGGTACTCAGTGCAATTTTTTCTATTACAGGGAACATTTTTACTTGAATGGGAACAGTGGCATTTACTATGGACTTCAGGGGGTACAGCATAACTTACTAATTTATATAGGGGCACAATGACACTTATGTATTTTAGTCAAAATGGTGGCACTTACTATTTACTTTATAGCTTACCATGGTGCCTATTGCATTACTCCTGGGAACATAGTGGCACTTTATTTTCCCTCAGAGGCCACAGTGGCACTTACAATTTACTTTGGGCATCACACTGACCATTATCATGTGCCTCAGGAGACAGAAAGGGTCATACAGGTGCATCTCATTAACTCTTATGACGGGAATTTGTTTCATTCGTTTTGTCCTGCTCAAGAGCATACTTCTTTATTTTCTTCAATATAGACATATCGCTTTTTTTAGGACATTGTACTTCATATGCAATCATTATTTCACATAAGGTCAGGAAACTCAAAAAATCTAATGCGTAAATTGCAAAAAGTGAATGACACTTTTGTTTTTGGGTATTTTAGTCGCAGTTCACTATATGGTAAAACGACATTGAAGGGGATGCTCGGATCGTAGAGTTCGTGACAAACATGTCTACTTATTGTATCTAGGTGTGAAAAATTCAAGTTGAAAAAAAAAAACAGACTTTTGCACCATGTTCTGCAACTAGTTCATCATTTTCAGATTGGCTGTGATGTTATTTATGTCTCAGCTAACATTCTAATGATACCATTTTGGGGGATCTGCAGTTTGATCGCCGTATTGCAATTTTAGCAATGTGCGGCGACCAAAAACTAGAATTTTGGCGTTTGGACCATTTTTCGTTACGGATGTTCACGGCTCTCATAAGAATTTATAGGATGGTGGATGGCATTTGATGCGCAATACCAAAAAATGTGTATTTTTTTTCTTTTTAATACTTTTATGTGAATGGAGAAAAGGGGGTGATTGAACTTTATAATTTTTTTTTTTTAAGGTTTTTAAAACTTTATTTAATTCATTCTATCTTTACACAGCCCTTTAAGGCACCTTGCTGCACAGTATCTGTCGCTTTGAAGTATCGATGGCTGCAGTTATCTGTATCTCGAATGCGAACGACTGCTGTGGCAGTGCCTTACAACCCAGCAGGAACTGTGCTTGAGCATCGGTTAGCAGGACGGGCTGTCCATAGGAGCGCAGGAGATCCTGAACTATGCAGGATCTCCGGAGAGGTGGGGTCCAGCACATTCCGCCAGCGGCTCGCTTGGACCCTGTCAGTGATGAAAGCGGGATCAGGGTTAGAGGCGATCGGATCGGATCCGATCGGTGCTGTAGCCCGACATCCAGGATATCAGCTGAGATGTATGGTGTTTGATGTGAGCGCCGCTCGGAGCACATCAACACCTTACCGCCCTGGACTGTATATGTATAGGTCGGGAGAGGGGTAGTAAATACAAAAGTTTATTTTTAGTAATTCATACAAAGTGAAACGTAATTAAAGAGTCATTACAAACAGAGGATCATTCAAGGTTATTCTGTAGTGTTGTGATTGTCTTACAGCCAATGAAAACCAAGGTATTCTCAAAAATAAAGTAGGAGGTAAGGATTAAAAACCATGGTGCTGTTTCCATGAGACATATAAGTGATTATGTTATAGTCAACGATTGGGCCATGAAATGGCGAACAGGACAATTGATATGAATGTCTGAGGAAGGACCAGGGGGCCCTGAATACGTGATAAAAAATATATATTTACCCTTGATGTCCTTGGAATCAGCGGTGTGCATTTTAACCTTATCTCCCTACTCTGTATGAACTGCGGGGACTGCAGCAGCTGTGATAGTACATAGTGGTGTGACTCCCCAACACACAAGGTGACGCCTGTCTTTTAGGTAATATTTTACTTATTTTTCTCTCAGACTTCATCCCTACTTTATTTTTGGATAGACTTTAGGTTTTCATGCGTAAGCATATCAACAACATTAGCGAAATAACTTTGAATAGATCTCTGTTTGTATGCCTATATAATATTATATGTGAGATGAGTATGAAACATCTACATATTACAGATTATTCATGTAAATGGTTTGAAACATGATTTTAAAGGTCAGTACAATAATGACCCAACTTGCACAATTTTTTGATATAAATCATGAAAAAAAATTAGAAATTTGTAAAAACACAGTTTTTCTTGTGGTTTTAGTTTTGTATGACTCCATTAATTTTACCATATAATACCTTAAAAACAAGGAAAAAAGATCCAAGTAGGGTGAAATAAGATAAAAATGCAATTCCATAATTTTTTTTAGGTTCGTTTTTATGATATTCAGTGTCTGGTATAACTGACCCGACTACATGATTCTTTATGTTAGGATAATATTGACTATATCAAATTTATATAATTTTTTAAATGTTAGTGGTTTAAAAAGTTAAGAATTTCTAGTGTAAAGCTGTTTTCAGAGACCGATAACTTTTACATTTTTCTGTGGATAGAGCTTTAGGATGATTTTTTTGCATGGTGAGCTGTAATTTTACTGTCACTATTTTGGGGAGGATTATACAATTTAACTACTTTTTTTGCATTTTTGGACGAAGATGCCATGACCAAAAGTGGCATATTTTGATTTTTATTATCTTTTCTTTACATTTGAAATATTGCTTTAGCAATGTTACATTTTGATACTTAGGACGTTTGATAATGATTTTCTTCTTTTGGAAGAATAAGGATAACAATTCCTTGTTCTCTTTTTTTTACTTAATATTAAAAAAAAAATAACTTGAACTTGAATGTGTAATTGTTTGATCGCTTGCCCTATACATTGCAATTCTTTAGTACAGTCTGTAATTATCAGGTAGGCCCCCACTACGATGACAAGCATCAGCACACACTTATCACATTGCAAGGGTGAGACGATGAGCATCAAACCATGACTCCACTGGAATGGAACACTTAAATGCTCCTGTTAGGCTATGAAAATCCAGCAAGAGAACCACGCACCGCAGGTCAGTTTATACTGAGTAAAAAGAAGCACAATGGCATGAGATTTCTATCAATTCCATTCTACTTTGCTGAAACTGTAAGACCCGCGTTTTTGCTGCAGCAAAAATATGCCTTGTCTAAAATTCACCAAAAGATAATTGTAGAAACTTAGCCTGAGGGATTGATAATAGCATTAACCCCTCCACTCCTTCCGTTTTCCGGTTTTCGTTTTTCCCTCTCTTATTCTAAGAGCCTTAACTTTTTGATTCTTCCGTCAATATAGACATAACGAGGCTTGTTGTTTGCAGACGATTTGTATCATTTATTTTACCATATAGTATACTGGAAAATGGAAAAATTCCAAGTGCGGTGAAATTGTGAAAAAAAAATGAAACTCTGCAGGGTTTTTTTCAGTCACATGTTCACTATACGGTAAAACTAACATATCAGTATAAAGGCTCAGGCCAGTATGAGTTCATAGATAAAAAAATTGTAGTAAAAAAAAATTGTGTTATTTTCCGCGACCGTACCATTCTCAATTTTTGAGATCTGGAGCTGTGTTACAGCTTAATTTTGGGGTCTTGAGTTAACATTTTTAATTATACCATTTTTGGGTAGATGTGATGTTATGGTTATCTGTAATTGCATTTTATTGCAATGTTGTGACAACCAAAAGACGTAATTTTGGTGTTTTGACATTTTTTTCCATTACGCAATTTACAGTAATTGTTTTCATATTTTGATAGATCGGGCTTATCTGAATGCAGGCTATACGAAATATGAATGGGGACAAAGGGGGGTGAGTTTAACTTTTATTTATTTATTTATTTTTTTAAACGTTTTTTTCACTTTTATTTGGCCTCTTACATTGGTGTGTCCAATTGCTCCCGCAGAACAAAGCCATGCTAATACACGTCCCTACACTGCAGAAATGATCACTTTGTGTGAATGCAGGTGCTCAGGGAACATCCACAGGGAGTGACTCATGACAGCGTCAGGGGTTCTCATCTGACCCCATGCTGCCATGGCAACACTTTGACACCCCATTATTATGTCTCGAGATCGCCGATGGTGACTGGGAATAGCACGATCCCTGCTGCAGAGATTTAGATTGCGCTGTCAGTGTCTGACAGCATGATCTAAGATGATAACAGCTGTGAGTGGATCGCTGATCTTTCCGCATCAGTTAACTGAACTTCTCAGATGATAAGATCAGCTGACTTGAGCAGGGAAAGATGCAAGCTCAGAGTGTGAGCTTGCATCAAAGGAAGGGAGGCAAGCAAGGACATACCAATACATTTTTGGTTTTGAAAGGATTAAAGTGGTTAAACAGTACCTAACTTTAATTACGGCTGTTGAAGGCAGGTGATTTGTTCATAACACAGCCCGCACCCAGTGTGTATAAAGTTTGCTCAGATTAGCCACACACACATATAACTGACATCTGCAGAACAAGTACGGACATTGGGAAGGGGTTAAAGACAAGAGTTTTGGGGTCTTGTAAGAATAAAATTAATGCATGATTCCAGCTTTTTTTTAATGTTGTAGTGGTGCTTTAAAGTCCCACTATTTCCTGTATTATACTTACCCTCCGGCATCTTCACCTTATTTTGGCATTGCTATAGTTCTGTGGCACCATCTTGTGTCCACAACTTCTGCTTTTCTGCAAGTCAGTAATTACATAACAAGCACTGATACAAGTCTATGGGAGCAGAACGAGGCTCTCATTGAAATGTATTGAGTTTGGAACTCTGTCGTGTCCATGAAACACTGCAGCTCACAAATTCCCACAGACTGACGGGCGCGATGCTGAAAACAGATGAAGGCAGTGGAAGGTGAGTATCTGATAGGAAGCAGGGAACCTACCGTAGATTTAAAGCACTACACTAGCAGTGAAATAAAATAAAGCACTGGATTGTTGCTTTAAATTAATTGCTTCACTGTATACATCAAGATTCCCATATACTAGCAAATAGATTGTATATTATATTTCCTAACAGTAAACAAAATAATACAGATAGAAGCAGTAAATGTGATAATTTGGAGTGAAAGCAGTATGAACTTATTTTGAACTGTTGTACTCACTGTGCTGTTCTGTGGTTTAAAAAAAAAAACAAGCTGTAAATGTAATGATACCAATCTCAGTGGGTTTCGATCTCTACTTGATACTCTGAAAAGCTTGCCACAGAGTTTCAACAAGAGTCATGATTAGAAACCAGTATAAAATGCAAACCTGCTGGTCAAGCCAGGCTATAGATAGTTGTTTAGGAAAACAACAAAACTGAAGAACAAAATCTGTGGTTAATTGGTAAAATGAAATATGGAGATTAATTGTACTTAGGGACATAGCTGTTTATAATTTTATCTAATAAACCATTATTCATTATTTATTCTCAAACAGATGTTATGACAAATCAATATTAAAATCACTAAGGGGGGCCATATTTTCTTATTGATGCAAGGGCAGTTATCATAAAGCTAATCAGTCATTGCCTTCATAATTAGAGATGAGCGAACCTTTTAAAGTTTGGGTTCAGTTCGGTTCACCAAACGGGGCATATGTTTGCCAAATAGATTGGCGAACAGTTCGGTGAACTTCTGAGCTCCATTCAAATCAATATGAGGCAAAATTAAGGGTGTAGAAAACACCTTCAGTAAGCCCAAAAGCTGCTAAACACAGCTCAAACCGTTTTACAGTGTAGCCCTGTTATTTTGACACAGATATTATCTTCCTACATTATTACTTAGCAAGCTTCAGAGCCACTGTCACCATGCTTCCAGGCCTACTCTTGAACCTGAGAAATCCTCATGACTTCCCTGGAGTTTCTCAGGTTACACAGCGGGTATTACGAAGCTGAGAATCCCGCTATGTGATCTGAAATAACCTCAGTGGTGTTAATGTGTGTAACACTAGCTATCTCATGAGAGCCGTGATATCGTGTGAAATAGTGGTTATACTCACTGTTGTCGTGAGACAGGAGCCGTGACATCAGGGAGTGCAGCACCTTTCAAATTTGTGGGATAGCCCCTGTGTGACACCTCAAGTCTGAATTGCAGTAATGCTTATGATGGCACTACATTTAAGGCTGGAAACACACTGTCCAAATGACATGTGAGTTACACAGACAAGTCTCGGATGACTAAATTGGAATGACCTCCCCTGTCAGGACAGGAGCTTGGAGCTGCTTAGAAACACAAGCAGCTGACACTCCCATCCAGAGATGGGGGAGGCCATTCCAAGTTAGCCATCAGAGACTCGTCTGAGTGACTCGCATGTTACTCGGACAATGTGTTTGCAGCCTAGCGCTCTCACCAGTGCCTGCTCTCACAGCATATGGTGGATGCTTTCTGTGAGCATGACCCCTGCATATCATTTTAAGGCCCCATGCTCACAGTACTTTTATTATTATTATTTATTTATATAGCGCCATTAAAATGCGCTTTACATGCTAAAAGGGCAGACAAGGACAAGTACAATAAATGTGGACAATTTAGTCGTACAGATACAAGAGGGGAGAAGATCCTGTCTGCGAGGGCTAACAATCTACGAGGGGCAGGTGGGGATACAGTAAGAGGGGGAGTAGCCGGTCATGAGGCGGTGGGTGGACTGGGTCTCATAGGAGGTTGTAGGCTTGGCGGAAGAGGTGGGTCTTTAGGCTTCTTTTGAAGGTTCCCAGAGTAGGAGAATGTCTGATGTGTTGGGGCAGAGAGTTCCAGAGTACGGGGGATGCCCGGGAGAAATCCTGAATGCGGTTGTGCGAAGAGATGAGGGGGGAGTAGAGGAGGAGTTTTTGGGAGGATCGCAGGTTGTGCGAGGGTAGGTATCAGGAGACCATGTCGGAAATGTATGGAGGGGACAGGTTGTGGATGGCTTTGTATGTTATGGTTAATGTTTTAAACCGGGATCTCTGGGAAGCAGGGAGCCAATGAAGGGCTTGGCAGAGGGTGGAGACAGGGGAGTAGCGGGAGGACAGATGGATTAGACAGGCAGCAAGGCCGGAGAGCAGGAGGCTGCAATAGTCAAGGCGTGAGATGATGAGAAAGTGAATAAGGGTTTTAGCAGTGTCGTGGCACGCCTATGTGGAGCCCACTGGGACGGGGTACTCGGTGCCGGACCGGGGTACTGCTGGGGATGTCACGGCGGTCCTGGTCCAGACCGTGTCCCGGGCCCGCACAATAAAATGGGGGGTTATTTACAAGGGATTTGTCACTCGTGACGCCACCCACTATATGCGGCCAGTAATGGGGCCGCAGCTGCTGCAGAACCCCCAGGTGATGATGGGATAGCAGCTTGGATAGAATAGTTCCTGTGGGCAGAACTGGGTTCCCCGGGGCAGTGGTAGTAGTAGTTAAAGTCTGTGAGGATAGTTATTGATGCTGCAGGAGAGTAGAGGTAGCAGTAGAGATGATAAGAGTAGAGGTAATCGCAGTATATGAGGGCAAGTAGGGCTTCAGTATAAGGATCACACACACTCACGGTTTCTGTTGTTTTCCAAGTCTTTACTGGCAGATGGTATATAACAATATTGTCCACGGAGTCTGTACCGGGTTGTTCCCACCCTGACCGGGTCCTTGGCTTCCTACTTAAGCGCTGTGTGTGGCCCTGCTGCTGCTTATAGCTGTACTGCTGGCCCTGTCTCTGCTCACGGGTACCAATCTGCTGGGCAACTTGAGTCCTCTGTGTCACTGACCCCTCCGTGTCGCTTTGCTATGGTACAGTGAAGATGGTGGACCTTCACTATGCCGGTGTTTACTGTCCTGTCTGTCTCAGGCACAGCCTCGGATCCGGTATCCGTCTTAAGCGCCTCTCCGGAGTTAAGTTTGGGGTAACTCTTTATCCCGGGGATGTTCCTCTGTTACTCTGTCTCCTTTCCTCAGACCTCTCAGGACCTCCACTTCTACTTGGCTCTGCTCCTGCTCCAGACTAAACTAAAACTAACTGTCACTCTTGCTCTGTGGTAAACAACTTAGCTCCTCCCACTAGTGCAGGTGCCACCTAAACTCCTCCCACTTTCTAGTGTAGTGTTGTGTGGGGAGTGAACCTGTGTTGTTTCTGTGGCACATTAACCCTTGGGGTGCCACACCTATAAGGGGTGATATTATGAGGAAGAGAGCCCGCCTTGGTGACTAAAGAATATAGCCACCGCTCATTAACATGGATAATGAGTAAGTTAAATAACGTTTTTCTACATTTTCACATCATGCATTTCTGATACAAAAGGAGTGTGGGATAAGTGATAATATGCTGCAGGGACATGTTTTGATACCTTATGAGGCATTTTAGGGGTGACAGTATCTCTTTAACTTTCGGAGGACAAAACTGCCATTACAGTATTTGGGATATATTGTCATACCTGTAGATTGTGAGAGTTAAGACCGATTGAAAACCTCCATAAACAACTTTCTTTGAAAATTATACCCTCTAATCATTGTTTGGAAATTATACCCTCTAATTTAATGTATTTATCTAAAGAGTAGTGAAAAATTAGAATATTGCATTACTTCACAAATACACCTCTTTTATTATTTCTTTTTGCACATTTCTGAGAAACACACTTCAAATTTTATTGTACTGTTTTTTTTTATTGTTCAGAAATACAATATAACCCCTGGCAAAAATTATGGAATCACCGTGCTTGGAGGATGTTCATTCAGTTGTTTAATGTTGTAGAAAAAAAAGCAGATCACAGACATGGCACAAAACTAAAGTCATTTCAAATGTCATCTTTATGGCTTTAAGAAACACTAAAAGAAATTCAAGATAAAAAATATGATAGTCAGTAAGGGTAATTTTTTCAGCAGAGGGAAAAAATTATGGAATCACTCA
The DNA here is from genome assembly GCA_033576535.1 of Allobates femoralis. NCBI lineage: Eukaryota > Metazoa > Chordata > Amphibia > Anura > Aromobatidae > Allobates > Allobates femoralis. The sequence goes on from JARQOC010000003.1 coordinate 556,881,905, forward strand.
ATTCTGAGGAAAATATTATGTATTATTATTATAAAAAACAAACACACAAAAAAACAGTCCAATACATCACTAGTATTTTGTTGCACCACCTCTGGCTTTAATAATAGCTTGCAGTCTTTGAGGCATGGACTTAATGAGTGACAAACAGTACTCTTCATCAATCTGGCTCCAACTTTCTCTGACTGCTGTTGCCAGATCAGCTTTGCAGGTTGGAGCCTTGTCATGGACCATTTTCTTCAACTTCCACCAAAGATTTTCAGTTGGATTGAGATCTGGACTATTTGCAGGCCACGACATTGACCTTATGTGTGTTCTTTCAAGGAATGTTTTCACAGTTTTTGCTCTATGGCAGGATGCATTATCATCTTGAAAAATGATTTCATCATCCCCAAATAGCCTTTCAATTGATGGGATATGAAAACGGTCCAAAATATCAATTTAAACTTGGTATTTATTGAAGATGTAATGACAGCCATGTCCCCAGTGCCTTTACCTGACAAACAGCCCCATATTATCAATGACTGTGGAAATTTGCATGTTCTCTTCAGGCAGTCATCTTTATAAATCTCATTGGAATGGCACCAAACAAAATTTCCAGCATCATCGCCTTGCCCAATGCAGATTCACAATTCATCACTGAATATGACTTTCATCCAGTCATCCACCGTCCACAATTGCTTTTCCTTAGCCATGTCCACAATTGCTTTTCCTTAGCTCATTGTAACCTTGTTTTTTTTCTGTTTAGGTGTTAATGATGGCTTTTGTTTAGCTTTTCTGTATGTAAATCCCATTTCCTTTAGGCGGTTTCTTACAGTTCGGTCACAGACATTGACTCCAGTTTCCTCCCATTCGTTCCTCATTTATTTTGATGTGCATTTCCTGTTTTGGAGACATATTGCTTTACCTTTCTGGTCTTGATGCTTTGATGTCTTCCTTCGTCTACCAGTATGTTTCCCTTTAACAACCTTCCCATTTTCTTTGTATTTGGTCCAGATTTTAGGCACAGCTGACTGTGAACAACCAACATCTTTTGCAACATTGCGTGATGATTTACCCTTTTTTAAGAGTTTGATAATCCTCTCCTTTGTTTCAATTGACATCTCTCGTGTTGGATCCATGATTCATGTCAGTCCACTTGGTGCAACAGCTCTCCAAGGTGTGATCACTCATTTTACTTGCAGACTAACGAGCAGATCTATTTTGATGCAGGTGAAAATTTACAGGGTGATTCCATAATTTTTTCCTCAGAATTGAGTGATTCCATAATTTTTTCCCTCTGATTGGTCTGAATAAAGGTTCCCTTACTGACTACCACATTTTTTATCTTGATTTCTTTTAGTGTTTCTTAAATCCATAAAGTTGCCATTTGAAATGACTTTAGTTTTGTGCCATGTCTATGATCTGCTTTTCATCAACAAAATGAAACAACTGAATGGACATCCTCTGAGCCAGGTGATTCCATAATTTTTGCCAGGGGTTGTACAATATGGCCCTAATATGATTACTAAACGTACTGCTTTGACTATAATGTATAGAGAAGCATTTAGTCTTTAGGATAGAATTGAATGAATACTAGATTCCTGTTAAAGCTTACAAAGGCTTTAAACTACTTCAACAATGAAATCCTTTCAAAATTGATACTCATAGAGGGAGGCATGCCACTAAAATATTATTTACTGATTATAAAACTTGGCCTTGCAAACAAAGAAACTGTCTTCTTGCAATAGATTACAGCAGGAAAAATAAACTGTACTGGAGTGAAGGGTTAAATGTTTATAATATGAAGAAAAATGTCACCCACTACCATCTTCCCAAGATGAAAGTGACCGGTTGTACAATGTCTTTTTAGGCTTATTAATCATTATATGAGGGATGTGCAATGGCCGCAAGGGCCTGAGGTTACTCAGTAGCCAGGCCGGCAGGTTCTTTGGGAGGTCCCGGTGGTAGTGACCCAGCTCCGTGGCCCTGGCCGTGCAGTGAAGGGGGTATTTACAGGAAATATTTGTGACGCCACCTGTAGTATTCAGTCGGGATGACTGACGCTGCTGATTTGGCACTTCAGGGGCAGATGGTACAGCAGCCAGGATGGTATCGCTCCCCACAGGTGGAGAGGGCCCCAGGGTTAGTGTAAGGGTACCTTTACACGCGGCTACATTTCTAGGGTGGCTACAGGTAACTTACTGGTTGCAGTGAAATCATGGAGAGATTATTCCATTTGTACACAGCAACAAGATAGAACCTTGTCTCCATGATTTCACTGCAACCAGTAAGTTACCTGTAGCCACCCTAGAAATGTAGCCGCGTGTAAAGGTACCCTAACAGTATATTGGGATGACAAAGGTGACTGTGCAATGGTGCAGGAGGGCACGGGGAGTAACTGGAGGACACTGTGGTTACAGTTCTCAAGCATTTACTCACAGTTCAGTTCAGCAGTCCAGCCCAGCAGGGGCACTGTGTTCTCCGAGTCTGCTATCCAGCCAACTCCCAGGCAGCTTGGGTCCACTCCTCTGAGACAACCTGTCATAAGCCTCTCCTGGTTGACTCTCCCATGCTGGCTACTTGCCTCTCCTACCCTGTGTCTTCGTGCACAGTGTCCCAAGGAGGTGGCTGCAGGCCTCGTTGGGCAACGGGTGACCTGTCCCCTCACCCTAGGTCTAGCCACTGTTTAGGTGAATATGCACGGTTAGTAGCCACTGCCCGTAGAGGTGCAGCAACCTCCAGTTACCTGGTGGAACTTTGAAATGTTCCCACCTGATCGGGGCCGGTCCCCTCTTGCAACCAGTTCCTCCACCAGACTCATGTCAGATCCGGTTCGAGCCCCTGGGTGGATCCTCCACTCTCGTGCCCCCTAGGACTCCCTCTCTTCAGCTCTTCCAGACAGTTTTGTCTCCTCCTCTTCCTCTCTGCTTTTTCTACCTTCTCTTCCCACCCCTTCTATCTACTCCCTCCCCCAGCCAGAAAATGGGGCCCTTCCTAAATACGATCTGCCCAGGATCCTCTGGCTTGGGGTTAGGAAGAGTGTTGGGTGAAGGTGTGCGTGTATCTCGGGTCCTGTACCCTCCTTACCTGGGAGTGGGATATCATACCTATGGCTTAGGTGCAGTACCCCTGTAAAAGCCAGACCGCAGGGACACCACAGATGCATGTATCAAGTGACATGGTATGCTATGTGACTAATGATGCAACATCATTTTAGCTCAAAAAATGGTTCTATGAAAGACAAAGGTGCCTAACAACCCGACAACTCCTTGCTCATGCAAGATAGGAACTACCAATCACCTACAGAATTCTCAAAGTATTGTCTGATAAAGGGGCATCATCAAAAAAAACTCAATAAAACCAATAGTATATATGTACGGAACAGCCTCATTATTACATATTCTCCAATAAAAAATGATCATGTTTTTATTACCAAATAGTAATATAAATGGAGACAACTGTTTTGTGTAGCAAGACACAACCATAAAAAGTCTGAATAAGCTGAATGGTGAAAAATGCAATTTTTTGTGAACGATCAAGACCTAGGATTAATTGACTGGTGACCTACATTTTCAAAAATACTTTCGGAGGTTCACATTGTGGATTATACAGATGTGCTCATTTGGATGGAATTTGTCTGAATAATAGATTGGTATGTAATGATCAAATTCTGGAATTAGGCTGTGGTCACAGTTGCCATGCGTTTTTTTTAGTGATTTAACAAAACTCATGCTTTTTTCCATGTCAGCATGAGTTTTTTAAGGTGTCTGATGGCTCCCTGCGTTTTTGGCTGCGTTTTTGAATCTGCACCTAAAAATAGTGCTTGTAGTATTTTTTTGTGCGTTTTGAAAAACGCATGCGTTTTTGTAGAAAACGCATGCGTTTTTATAACATGGGCCTCTATGGAAAACGCATGCAAAAACGCATGGTACATTAGTAACTTTTAGTGCCATTCAAAAACCCATGCGTTTCCCATAGGAGCCCATGTTAAAAAAACGCATGCGTTTTCTGAAACGCATGCGTTTTTTTAACATGGGCTTCTATGGGAAACGCATGCGTTTTTGAATGGCACTAATTGTACATGCGTTTTTGCATGCGTTTCCCATAAGGTCCCATATTAAAAAACGCATGCGTTTTTGGATATGCTCCAAAAACGCATGGGACAGTCACACATGCTTTTTGGCTATTAGGGCATGCGTTTTTTAACATGGGGGCCTATGGGTGCGTTTTTTACATGCGTCTTTGAAAACGTAGGTCTACAAAAACGCATGTGAAAAATGCTACTGTGACCCCAGCCTAAATTGTCAGATAACTTGAATTTTACAAAAAAAAAACATGGGGTCCCCATTCTGGAGTATACAGAAGTGGCCATGTGGTTGAAAATTCATCTGAATAATAAAATTGGGTTTGTGATTCTTGGAATAAAATGTGTTTCACTGATAAAAATATTATTTTATTACTTCTACCACAAATATTCCTCCCTACTAGGGCCAACTAAACAGTTTAATGCCAGTGTGTTTGTCCCTTGTTTACCCAGCGTTACAGTGAATGCTAGTGCCACTGTCCCTGTTGCTCCCCCTTCCTCAGCTAAATTACTGTTGTTGTTCATGTGTTGCTAGGTCCTCTGCTTTGATGCATGACTACCCATGTGTGCAGTCTCTGGCTTCTCTACCGCCTAGCTGTCCATGTGTTGTGAGGTCTTCTGCTGTGTGGCATGACTATCCATGCATGTTTGGCTCCCAGCCACTGCTCGGCTCTCTAGGCCTAAGGCCATGTGTTGGGTATACTAGGTTCATGTTTGTGCCTAGGGTGTGTGCAGCCACACCTTCCCTGCTTTCATAAGGGCACACCTTGCTCTAGTCTATCCCAGTCTATTGCTGTGGGGCACATTCTATATAAAGTTCAACTTCCCTGTTTGGCATGGCCAGAGCTTCTTACCTAACCTAAACAAGTGTAGAGGACCAGCCTGTTGATCTTGGTCTGCCTGTAATCAGATCCAGTACTGCATGTAATCAGTACTGCGGTTGCTGAAGTCTTTGTACCTATATTTTTTCCTGGACCCATCCAGTTCATGTGTCTCCACTAGAACCAGCTTCCCTGTTTTGTATCTGAAGCCCTGCTCTGCCTGGTACCTAAAACCTGTTAGTTACCAGTAACATGTGTCTTCTGAATAAACTCCTTTCATCTCTTGAACCTGGAATCTGGTGAATCTTCTGAGTCTGCAATACACTGCTCTGATCCACACTTGCTGTGCCTGTATCAGCTAGTTCAGAAGTTCTATTTACCTGCTGTGGCTGCACCATCCAATCCTGGTCCACAGTTGTCATGCCTGCTTTACAGCATCTGAAGTCCTGTATACTTCCTGTGCCTGCACTAGTCTGGTCCACATCTGCTTTGTTTGCAACACCCAGCTCCTGTCTGCTTTTGCTTGCCTGCATCACCTAGCTCCGGTGTGCACCTGCTTTGCTGTACCATCCAGTTCTGGTCCACTCCTGCTTCCTGTATCAACCAACTCAGGTCAACACCTGCCATGCCTCCACCATCCTGCTTTGGTCTATTCCAGCTGGTGCCCGATGTCCGGCGTCTGAAAATTTTGCCTGATGCCTGGAGCTATGCCCAATGTCCGGTGTCTGATGACCTCTGCCTGATGTCTGGAGCCGTGTCCAGTGTCTGATGACCTGTGCCTATTGTCCATTGTTTAAAGACCTCTGCCCGATGCCAGGAGCCTTTCCTGATGTCTGATGACTCCTCCCTGATGGCTATAGCGGTGCCCTCCAACCTTTTTAAACCGTTAAAATAGGTTGTAAAGAATTCATTTTTATTTGACCATAGTCTTGTAAACCTAGAAAATAATAGACTAATACTGACCCTCACCAGGTCCAATACCTCCTCTATTCAGTTTTACTCATCTTGATTTATGAAAAAATGTATACATCTCACAACAAAAACTACATCTAGTATTTTGTATAACCTCCATGATTTTAAGGACAGCACCAAGTCTTCTAATTATGAAATAAATAAATTGAAGATATATTGCCATATCTATCTTTTCCATTCTTGAAAAATTACCTCTTTTAGGGCTTGGATGCTGGAAGGTGAGTGATGCTCAATTTACTTCAGAATTCCCCATACACCGCTCCAAATTATCATGCAGATTAGATTTAAGTGTCATACATATATATTTTTTTCAATTACACTCCTGATATTATGTCATAGGGCTCTTTGGATGAGTGAAATGAGCCTAAATATACCAGCTGTAGCAGCCCCAGAATTGGTGTATCACATTAGATGCACTAGTCTTGGTGCTTCGCTCTTCCCAATTGCCTTGGTACAGTGGCAATCTAGGAAATGGTGTATGGAATTGATGTCAGCTGCGTAGTGTTAGCTGGCATCAAGCCCTGGCATTAGTAATGAAAGGTGTTTATCCAACACCCCCAACACCCAGTAAGTTAAAAGGAAAAGAACACACAAAAAGATTTTATTTTCAAAAACACCCCAAAACTCTAGCCCTTGTTCAAAAATGTATTTAAAAAAAGTTACGAAGATCCAACGTACTCTGTTGAATACAAAAAAGTTCACAAAAACTCAAGTGAAAGACATAAAAAAAATAAAGAAATTAATACAAGACTTTGTCCCTTGTTCACCAATTTATTATGAGGGAACTGTACGTGAGGTTTAGAGAGCACTACAAATCTGTGGAGTCAGGAGTGGGTTGCACAAGACTTATTCAACATGTACAGGAATACCATAACGGAAACGCTGATGTGCTGACATTCACAGGCTTAGAACGTGTGACCCCCATCTCGACAGGGCGGGGACACCCATAAACAACTCCTGCAGCGTGAAAGCACATGGATTAATAATACAAAAGCTTGTGGACCGATGGGATTAAATGAGCGGAATGATTTATTTCCTTTTCTTTAAAAAATCTAAAAACCTAATAATATGGTATATAACCCCTATTAGGATATTGATCCCCGTTGATCCCTGCGTTATCGTGTCCTAAGCAGGAATTGAATACGGATTCTTACCATTTCTTAGTCAATGTATAAATTTGTTAAACTTTGTCTGAGCCTGTGGATGAAAGCACGAAAAATGTTTTTATATATATAGAGAAGTCTCTCTCTCTCTATATATATATATAAAAAATTGTTTTTTTATATAAAATGATTTAACTAAAATAGAGTGAGTGGGAATTGTCCCCGGCATATACTGGTGATACATTAGAAAAATCTATGGATTCCAGCGGACTGAATTCCATTTAGGTCCAAGGATAGACTGCGAGATTAGCAATTGCTACTCAAGCAGTTTTCCAATACAAGTGGTAGAGGACTGTTTACTATAGACATGTTGGTATAGGAGTATCACCTAGAAGTAATACGGTACCTGCATGGATAGCATGTGGAAATCAAGTAAGGTAATGCACTGACCTGCACATAATATATGCTAACTGAAATGAAACATGTTTATGCTCAATGTATATATATTTTTTATAATGATCTAGCGCTCACAGTGTCATTGTTGTAAATTAATACCTGTTTTTATCATGTGTCACTTATTAAGCACTTTTGTATTTTACGGTGCGGTGATGACGTCATTTGACCGGCCCTTATATAAGGGCGGAAGTGACGTCAGACGCCAGACATTGAGGTCCGTGGAAGGGGTAGGAGCCCCGAAACGGAGATCCGTCATCTCTGCTGTCTCTGCACCCCCTCCCTTCGGAGTGGAACCCTGGAATGAGGGTACCCAAATAAAGCACCTTTGAAACACGCCCGGTGAGTGCCGCTATCTTTTTTCTTTTTTATGCTATATTTATGTGATATATAGCGGGCACCCGGAGGCGGTCAGCATTGCCCCACCTCGCATATACCCATATGATGAAAAATAAGCACTTCTCCTAACTTAGCAGTGCCCAGTGAATGGACTCTTTTTTTGATCACCAATTTATTCGCAAAAGAACTCCCATGCAGCTCCAACAAGTAACCGTCATGAATGTCCTAAGACATTCCCTGACTTATTCGCCCAGTGTACGGATCCTCATTCAGAGAAGGAAGCTCCAAAGGCCCTTGAATATAGTGTAGATGCTTGATCCGGTTCATCTCAGGAGTCATACTTGGCCACTGAATCACTTTCACCCTTTTCTTCTTTGAGAATTGCAACATTGGCCTTACATAAGTTTTTTATTGCCATTGTGGAAAAGTGCAAATCTACTAATTGCATGGAGTGATGGTAGTATCTCTTCTTTTGACATAGAGCAGTGCACCAGGAAATTTCTGATACCATCGATGAAATGTTGCTATTATGCATAAGGACACTACCACCACCATGCTTCACTGTAGGTATAATGCATTTTTTTGTACTTCTAACCTTTCCAATACCATACGGTTTAGAAGCCATCAGTTCAAAAACATTTTTCTTGGTATAATTGCTCCAGAGTATAGAGTTTTTTGGTAATCTCCATACTTTTCAGCATGGTAACTTTTAAAATGTAGGTTTTTTTATGTGCATGTGCTTTAGGAGAGGCTTTCTTCATGGATGACACATGCATGTCTTTCTTCTACATTGTGTTCCACATTGTGACACAGGAAACAGTCACTTTTGCTTTCTACTTCTTTAGCTAACTACAGTCATGGGCAAAAGTTTTGAGAATTATACAAATATTAATTTTAACAAAGTCTACTGCTTCAGTTTTTCTAATGGCAATTTGCATATATCCAGAATGTCATAAAGAGTGATCAGCTTAACAGCAATTACTTGCTAAGTCAATATTTGCCTAGAAAATGAACTTTAACCCCCAAAACACATTCCAACATCATTGCAGTCCTGCCTTAAAAGGAGCAGCTAACATCGTTTTAGTGATTGTTCCATTAACACAGGTGTGGGTGTTGATGAGGACAGGGCTGGCGAACAATCAGTCATGATTAAGTAAAAATGACACCACTGGACACCTTAAAAGGAGGCTGGTGCTTAGTATCATTGTTTCTCTTCAGTTAACCATGGTTATCTCTAAAGAAACACGTGCAGCCATCATTGCACTGCACAAAAATGGCCTAACAGGGAAGAGTATCGCAGCTAGAAAGATTGCACCTCAGTCAACAATCTATCGCATCATCAAGATCTTCAAGCAGAGAGCTTCCATTGTTGTCAAAAAGGCTGCAGGGTGCCCAAGAAAGACCAGCAAGCGCCAGGACCGTATCTTAAAACTGTTTCAGCTGCGGGATAGGACTACCAGCAGTGCCGAGCTTGCTCAGGGATGGCAGCAGGCTGGTGTGAGTGCTCCTGCATGCACTGTGAGGCGGAGACTCTTTGAGCAAGGTCTGGTTTCAAGGAGGGCAGCAAAGAAGCCACTTCTCTCCAGAAAAAAAGATCAGGGACTGACTGATATTCTGCAAAAGGTACAGGGAGTGGACTGCTGAGGACTGGGGTAAAGTCATTTTCTCTGATGAATCCCCTTTTCAAATTGTTTGGGACATCTGGAAAACAACTTATTCGGAGAAGAAGAGGTGAGCGCTACCACCAGTCTTGTCTCATGCCAACTGTAAAGCATACTGAAACCATTCGTGTGTGGGATTGCTTCTCAGCCAAGGGAATCGGATCACTCACAGTCTTGCCTAAAAACACAGCCATGAATAAAGAATGGTACCAGAATGTCCTCCAAGAGCAACTTCTCCCAACCATCCAAAAGCAGTTTGGCGCCCAACAATGCCTTTTCCAGCATGATGGAGCACCTTGCCATAAAGCAAAGGTGATAACTAAATGGCTCAGGGAACAAAACATAGAGATTTTGGGTCCATGGCCTGGAAAATCCCCAGATCTTAATCCCATTGAGAACTTGTGGTCAATCATCAAGAGACGGGTGGACAAACAAAAACCAACAAATTCTGGCAAAATGCAAGCATTGATTATGCAAGAATGGACTGCTATCAGTCAGGATTTGGTCCAGAAGTTGATTGAGAGCATGCCAGGGACAATTGCAGAGGTCCTGAAGAAGAAGGGTCAACACTGCAAATATTGACTTGCTGCATTAACTCATTCTAACTGTCAATATAACCTTTTGGTACTCATAATATGATTGCAATTATATTTCTGTATGTGATATAAACATCAGACAAACACAAATAAAAACCAGAGGGCAGCAGATCATGTGAAAATATCATTTTGGTGTCATTCTCAAAACTTTTGGCCATGACTGTACAGTGACTTCAACCATTAGAAAATGTTCCTGTTTAGGTGTTAACTTTTGTAATTGGCCTGAACATCTCTTTGAGACGGTTGCAGTTCTATCTTTGTTAAATCTTTGTATCACGTTTAAGGCTAGGGTCACACTTGCATTTTTTACAAGCGTTTTTGGAGACCTGCGTTTTCAAAAACGCATGTAAAAACGCACCCATAGGCCCCCATGTTAAAAAACACATGCCCTTATAGCATAAACGCATGTGTGACTGTACAATGCGTTTTTGGTGCTTTTCCAAAAACACATGCGTTTTTTAATATGGGGCCCTATGGGAAACGCATGCAAAAACGCGTGTATAATTAGTACCATCCAAAAACGCATGCGTTTTCCATAGGAGCCCATGTTAAAAAAACGCATGAGTTTTAGAAAACGCATGCGTTTTTTTAACATGGGCTCCTATGGAAAACGCATGCGTTTTTGAATGGCACTAAATGGTACTAATTGTACATGCGTTTTTGCATGCGTTTTCCTTAGGGGCCCATGTTAAAAAACCCTGCGGACTTAAAAACGCAGCCAAAAACGCAGGGTGCCATCAGACACCTTAAAAAACGCATGCGAACATGTAAAAAAGCATGTAAAAACGCATGAGTTTTTGTAAATCACTAAAAAAACTCATGTCAAGTGTGACCCCAGCCTAATATAGTATTCTGATGGATATGTAAAGCTTTTCTGATCTTCTTACAGCCTTCACCTTTATAGTGTAAAGAAATTATTTTCTTTCTCAGGTCATTTAACATTTCTCATTTATGTGGTGCCATTCCTGACACCATGAATTGAGAAGAGGTTTTCTTTGTTAAGTATTACCCTTTTATATTCAACCGTCTCTGGGACCCCTGTTTAATCCATAATTAAATTTACCTTTGGCTCAATTAGAATTTTGTAGCCTAATGTGTAGCTTTGCTCATAAGACTTTTATTGAGGTGTCCTTTTGCAAAATAGTCATGAATGAATCTTTTAGTAAAATTACTTTTTTGTGTGTTGTGTGCCCAAAAAAAATCCTGTTTGCAATATATGTCCTGCATTTGTGGGAATATTTTGTAGTAAGGTATCCTCCATTGAAAACAGATTTGACCGGAATAAGGCTGGGGTTCCACATAAGCCCTCAGTCCGTTTTTGGCTTCAGTTTTCTCTTTTTTTTTTTCTAAGTCCAAAAACTGACAGAAAACGGATTGGATGTAATAAACACCCTGTCCGTTTTTCTCTGGAGCTCCAAACATTGACCTGTCCGTTTTTGAGTAAAAAACGTTGCATGCAACGTTTTTGGCATCAGTTAAAAAACGCATGCGTTTTCATGCGTTTTTTTTAACATGGGGCCCTATGGGAAACGCATGTGCGAACGCATGGCATATGCGCACTTGCGTTTGCGCATGCGTTCGCGCATGCGTTTTTTTAATGAAAAGTCCAAAAACGTTCAGGAGTGCAGGAGGCTCAAAAAGCACCCAGAAAAAAACGGATTGGTGATGAAAATCACTTCCAAAAACGGATTTCTATGTGTGACCACAGCCTAAGCGGTACAGCACCACGAAACGGCCCGTCGTCACTCCTCCACACTCCCTCCCCCACAGCAGTCATGTCGTGCCTACACTTTGGCAAATAAAAGATGGAAGATTTCAACATGGTGAGTGCCGCTCATTTTTTCTTAAAGAATTTGTTCATACTTCATTAAGCGTGCACCGCTATTCTGGACCCTCAACACTGACACCTGTATATGCATGAGGTCACACACAGACACATAGGGTGAAAGCTGCAGTGCCCAGTAATTTTTCTGCTGATTGAGGACTTGAATATATATATATATATATATATATATATATATATATATATATATATATATATATATTTATATTTAGAAAAGGGGTTATTTGGCATAGCCAGCTCACATGGGCTATGTATGAGCTCCTGGTGTAATACAGATCCTGCTGTAAACTGAGGGCTGTGTGTGGGCTTATGCTGTATACTGGGGGCTGTGTGTCACTCACCCAGGGGTCTGTGGCGACTCGGAACCCGGGCGTGGAGTTGGAGGGCTGTCACAGGTGGCCCACCCGGACCAGTAGCCTTGGTGGTCGGCCCAAAAATTGGGGAAATGTAGAAAGGGAATAAAAGGAAAATAGAATAAAAGTTTGTCATGACACCACCTGTGGCTTCTGGTGAATGCACCAGCACTGCTGTGGGCCTCCGGGGATGATGGACAGGCAGCTGGCTAGTATAGCTCCCCACAGGCGGAGCAGAGTCCCCGGGGTGTGATGAGGTGAAAGGGATGGATGTAAGGAGTTGGCTATGCTGCCAGGCAGCCATGGCATTCTCTGTAGCAGACAGGGTCAGGGACTGAGGAATTGACACACACACCGTAGGTTGTTTCTGTACCTTTACTGGTGGAATTGCAGGTAATGTCCAGGGTATTCTCCGGTGGTCGAGAAACACTTCTGGATCTCCACAGTGAGTGAGTTTAAGGCCTCCAGGTCTCTCTTCCTTTTTTGTGAAGCCCTCTACCTGTGTGTAACTTGGCCTGACCTCCTCTGCTCTTCTGTCACCTGTGTGTGCTAGTTTTAAACCTTTGTATGGACTTCTACTGTATCCTCTCCTGCGGTGCCTGGCTCCCTTCTTGGTTGCTACACAGATGCCCGGGAAACTGAAGTCTCCACGGTTAACCGGTATCTCTGCTGGGCTAAATGCTCTACTGCAGACTCAGACTCGGTATGGCTCCTCTGCCCCCAGTCTGCTGTTTCTCCGTTACTTTATGCCTTGCCTTCGACATCACTCTTAGGTCCCTGCACTGGCTAGGCTGCTAACTGTTCGGTTGTCAACTGGCTTGGGCCTAGCGCAGCTCCGACACACCAAGACGTCTTCACAGTTCTCCTAGCGACTGCACACTCTGACTAACTCCATCCCCAACACCGGTATTTATAGGGGATCTTGCTTAAAGGACTCCAAGACAGCACAGAGGCACTAATGATAGCTGAACAAGAGCAGGCGCTAAGTAACAGATCCATATACGCAGGAGTCTACCACACAACATAAGATCCCAGGTGCTGACTGTGCAAAGAAACCTCGGAAACAGTCTAAGACATAGTGGCAAAATGCAAAATGCAAGCAGGAACAGCGTACACCGAATGTCACAACCAAGTAACAGGATTCGTATACAGGAACATCAGTACAGCTTATAGGCTAAGTCTCCCTTCGTTCAGGTGGGAGACCCCAGAAAAAGTGGTAGAGAATTAAAGGGCTAAAATTCTACAGGAATTCAATATCCAGACAGATAACTAGGTGATGGCTAACCAACCAGATATCGGGATAGAAGACAAGTAGCAGAAGACAGCAATGATAATAGATGCGGCAGTGGCAAATGACAGTAACATCAGAAAGAAGGAATATGAGAAGCTGGAGAAATATCAGGGCCTTAAGGAACAATTGGAGAAGATGTGGAAGTAATTTTCTAAGTAAATATGTTTCTATCTGTGCTATTGACAGAAATGTTTCACTATATGTTGGTAACAACCCATCCAATTCATACAAACAAAGAAATTAAACTTTAGATGTCTATGAATGTTGGGAATTGTGTAATACTGAGAAATGATGCAGGAAAAACAATTGCAAACATGTATTTAATACTTTGCACAAAAGCCTTTGTTGATGATGACAGCTTCAAGACACCTCCTGTATGAAGAATCTAGTAGCATGCATTGCTCAGATGTCATTTCAGTTCATTTTTCCACACACTCTTCAAATCCTCAAAAGTGTTTATATAGCATATATTTTATCGGGGTGTGTGGCCGAGTTTTGAATGGCACATGCTGCTTAGAGCAGAGGCTCCAGCAGAGATCAGCTTTAATTCAGCACAACAAGGTGAAAAACTGCTCTGGGAAGCCCAAAAAAGTTACTTGGTGATCTGAGGACACAGTGGTTCCAATGGTGTGTAGCAAGTCAGTAAGAAGGAGATCTCCAAGGAAGGTGACTGCATATTTCTCCAGAGACCAGGTACTGAATACGGCTTCCAACATGGCTACAGCTTCTCATTCCTATGCTCTTTCTTCCTACTCTTCACATGTGGCAGTCTCAGGACAGGGGGAGGAAGCTCAAACAGATATTCCCCTTACACAGAAAACAATGGAGGCTTTGCTTAAGGCCCTCAGGCAAGAACTCCAAGCTGTTTTGAAAGTAATGATACCTGAGTTTAAGGCAGAATTCAGGGAAGAACTAAAGGACCTGGGAACTAGAATAGATCATCTGGAGCAGAAGCTGGCAGAACTTACTAAATTTCATAACAAACTAATATATGCTAATGAGGTTTGGAAAAGGAGTTTTCTCAAATCCACAACAAAACCCCTTGATTAAAGACAGATCCAGAAGAAATAATATTTGCATTAGAGGGATTGATGAAACTACTCTTGACAAAGACTTGCCAAGTCTTCTGCAAAGCTTCATTCACACAGTGATTCCTTCTGCAGACAGCAAGGACTTAATTGTCGATAGAATATGCAGGATTCCGAAACCAAAAGGTCTCAACCCAGATTTACCACGAGATGCTATTGCCCGCACTCATTTCTATACAATAAAGGAGACTTTTATGGCTGGCCTCAGGAAAAGCCGGAACTTCCAGATAACTTGGCCCATCTGAAGGTATTCCCGGACTTGTCGGCAGGTACCTTAGCTCAGAGGAGCGAGTATATGCCGTATACTACAGCCCTCAGAGAACAAGGAGTAAAGTACCACTGGGGGTTCCCCATGTCATTGAAAGTCTTAAAGGACAATTCCATATTTGTCTGCACGTCCCCGGAAAAGGCGAGAGATTTATTGCTAAAAATTTATTGCAGAAAAAGTAAAAAACTGGACCCAGACTGGTTTACGGCATCATATTAGATACTGAAGACTTATAATCTCCCCGATGTAGTGCTGTCTCTTGACGCCGAGAAGGTGTTTGACAGAGTGCACTGGGGTTATATGGGTGAGGTTCTGGATAAGTTTGGTTTTGTGGGAAATATTAAAAAGGCTATATTGGCCCTATACTCTAATCCGAACGTGGCGGTGAGTGCGTCTGGCTTCACCTCAGACCGGTTCATAACTAATGGCACTTGTCAGGGCTGCCCTTTCTCGCCATTTATATTTGCTTTGTTAATGTTATTGTTAATACATAGTTAATATATAGTTAATATATATAACATATAGTTAATGCTAAATGTTATTTGCTTTGTTAATGGAGCTGCGGGCAGAGGCTCTTCGAATTAATCATACATGGAATCTGAGTGGGAGATACGGACCATGTGGTGGGATTGTATGCAGATGATGTGATATTATCTCTCACTGGCGTGGAGGGGTCCCTGTTGGGTGTCATGGACACCCTGGCTGAATTCTCCAGAATCTCATACTACAAATTAAATGCCACAAAGTCTATCATATTCTCCATACATATTACACCATTACTAAAGGATAGAATACTAGGGCACTTACCCTTTAAGTAGAAGGAAGCGGGATTTACATATTTGGGAATTAAAATTACAAAATTTGTAAATTTTATTAAGTTGAACTGCGAATCACTGATTTCAGAAGTTCGGGGGGACTTGGAAAGGCAGACCCTTCTCCCACTGTCCTGGGTTGCCAGAATATAAATTATAAAAATTATGTTGCTGCCTAAGATTACCTACTTGTTCAGATGTCTCCCTCTCATATTCCTATCTAGATAGATAGGGCTTCTACAATCCCTACTTGGTAAGTTTATTTGGAAAAACAAAAATCCAAGAGTGGCGGTCAAGGCTCTACATTTCCAATATTCTCGTGGTGGAATGGGTGTACCAAATCTATCTTTGTACATCAAGGCGGCCATACTTGAGGTCGCAAAGTATTGGTGGGCTGGGGATCTTAATTATAGATGGCCCCAAATAGAAAGACAGTTTCCTCCCCACAGGTCTACTAGACTTTTGCTAGAGATTGAGCTACTGAAGCCCCTGAAATCAAAATTTTCATTACATACGATGGCCTTGTTGATTTTTTATTGGAATACTCTTGATGGAACACTGGTAAAATCCCTATTTAAATACATTTCTGTAAAAGTAATCAAGGCACACATTTCTTGGTTGTCTCTAGACCTGTGGGTGAAATCAAGTGTAAGCACACTTGACAAACTCTTAGATGGCCCTGTATTCCTCTTCTTTGCAGGTTTGTCCCAAATTTAGAAGAGTCCCAAAACATGCTTTTATTAGTACCTACAAATTCTTCATTTTATCCAGTCATGCACATTTCCAGCTTGGTGTAGCCCAGACCCATCAGACATGATGCAGAAATACATTAAATTAGACTACCCCAATGAACATGGATTGTCTCTGTTCTATAGGACTCTTAATTTGCCAGCAGAGTTGGACAAACTCCCTTATATGAATGTCTGGGAGGAGACACTCACTTTCTCATCCACCCACGAACACTGGTGGACTGCAGCCACATTTACTCGAAGACACGCCTCCTGCATTAATCATCTAGAACAACTAAAGAAAATACATATGAACTGGTATCTGATCCCTTATAAAATTTCCAAATTTAACAAATCATATTCCCCATTATGCTGGAAGGGATGTGATAAAAAAGGAGATTTTGGTCATGTGTGGTAGTGGTGCCCCAAGATAGGAGAATTCTGGAATCGAGTGGCAGACTTAATAAGGACCTTGATAGGTTGCCCTTTAACTCTAGAGGGGCCCTTGGCAGTCTTAAATATTGGGTTGGACCTTCTTCCCCCAAACTTAGTTCCAGTGATAACCCATGTTTTGATAGCGGCCCGTCAGAGCTTGGTAAGGAACTGGAGGGAACCTTCTACCTCCACACAGGAGGAACTCATCGGTAGGATAAACTCTTATTATCTACATGAACATTGTTTGGTTCACTCACAAAAAGAACAAGTCAGTCGCCAAAGGGAGATTTGGGAGACTTCTGGATTGGCGATATCTCACACTTAGGATGGTTTTAATATTTATCCTGGTTGAGTCTAGTCTTCTCATAATTAGATTGGCATACAGAAATATTTAAAACAAAGCTCCTAAAGCTTATTTCCCCCCATTCCCCCCCCCCTCACCTATCCATTAATTTAACTTTTGTGTCCAATCCTGGCTGCCCCTTTCTTTCTGTGTGGTCCTTTCTTTCCCTTCCCTCTTCTATATTCCAGTTTGGAATTGGTTTACACTTGAGGTGATTATTTGGACATGACTGTTATATTTATATAACTATGTAAACAAGTTATATATGTTGTTAAAAGATTTATTTGAATAAAAAATGTACGTTTCGCGTCTCACAATAGTTTGAGAGGCTCATCAGGGGTGTTATACAATATGCTTCTACAGTAGTATAAGGATCAAATCTATTTATATTTGATCCTAGGTTATGAGTCCATTGAAACAGATGCCAGGATGGTTCCAGTTGCTAGGAGAACATATGAGGCAGTCCTTAGTGGTTCAAATAGTATCCTCTTCACAACACCACGTTATAAGGTTGTGGTCTACACTGGTATGGTGTGCCTTGTCACAGTCTTGTCCAGTTACAGTCTGTGTGTCATCCAAAAGGCTTTGCTGGTTAGGCCCTTATATATCCATCGTATGGTAGGTATAGTGTAGTTTCTTTAGAGGTCTGCCACATTAGTGTTCCCCTTATTCAGTATATGGATAATAGAGGTTACTTCGTGCTGATATAGTAAGGTCACTCTTGTCAGCTTTATACCATTACTGACCCTGATATCTAGTCAGCCTTCTATATAAGGCTCTGCATCACCAGGTCTAGGCGATGTCTTCAGCCACTTATAGAGTTTGATCCCACAGTCAGTCTTAATGGTGGATATGTCAGGCAGGCTCCTCTGCTGGTTTACATCTGTTACTGCTCTCAGTGAATGGAGTTGGCATCCAGTAAACTACAAGAAAAGGTTGTATTTTGATGGATGGAGATTTTTTGTAAAATTTGAGCACAATTCAATTCCACTCTAATTTAGGCTAGGGTCACACTTGGACAATTCTAAGTTTCCTACATTGTTTGAAGAAAACTTACAATCTTTTCATCACTACGCAGCCTTCATGCAGGCTGCATAGCGGTAAACGCAGCCCCTAGCATCCCGCTGTGCTCCCTGGATACCAGCTACTAGATTCTAAGTTTTCTGCAAACAAACACATCCAAGTGTGAACCTAACCTTATTTGAACATTTATAAATAAGATGAATTGAGCAGAAAAACAAGATACTGAATCTAATGATGTATCACTTAGATTACTGGATGCAGCCATTGGCTGGGGTCAGACTTGTTTTGGGACCCACGTTTCCAGGATTCGCTAATACCGGACATTGTTAATGGCAAGTGCTGCCTGGAAACGGGGCCCCATAGAAACCCGTTGTGTACCTGAGTTATAGCAGCACACAGAGCTGCAGGAGGTGCGCTTTTCCTCAGTGCACAGGAAACGCTGCTGAAAAGCGGCCGTCAGGTATATAACAGGTTTCTATGGACCATGTTTCCAGACAGCGTTTGCTGTTAACGCTGTCCAGTATTAGCGATTCCTGGAACTGTGGGTCCATAACCAAGTCTGACCCCAGCCATTCTGACACAATTAGAATTTTTAGGTTTAGCAATACAGCAGAGCTGAGAAAGCTGCCCCCACTCATGTCATGCTCTCAAAAAACATAGTACATTGACAGTGAGGTGCCAATCAGAGACGGGGCATGTTATACTGCTGTGTGAATGACAATGTAGTCCAAGCAATGATCAGTCATGCTGCCTAAACAAACATTCCAGGAAAACCACTGATCAGACCTTGGCAAGACAAGCATTTCTGAAGTCTATTTTTTATCCCTTTCAGCATGGTGTGTTCAGATTACATAGCAAAAACCTGTTGTAGGTATCTAATATGACCATGTGTTGGACACTATTTCTATGTTTTGCAGCTAGGTGTTGGTAAAAGTTTGCAATGGGTAAGATTCATTATGTAAGGCTAGGGTCACATTTGCATTGTGACCCTAGCATGACACAAGCGCTAAATGCTTACAAATTTTCACAGCAGCACGTAGCGTTAACGCTATGCTCTGCCAGGCAATGGAGCCCCATAGAAACCCACTGTTTAGCTTAGCAGCAAGCCATACACAATGCTCCAGGATGTACACTTTTCAACAGCGCACAGGAAAACACTTCAGGACACATTTCCTGTGCGCTCAGCTAAAGCGCACTTCCTGGAGCTTTGTGTGTGCCCAGCTGCTAAGGTAAACAGCGGGTTACTATGGGGCTCCATTGCCTGGTGTGGCACCCCTGCAGGGGATTGCCACAGGATCCACCAGTGCAAGGTGGGAATTACACCTTGGTTCACACAGCACACAACAACTTCCACCCCAGACCTGAAGGGGGAGCTCTACTGGCTGCCTTAAGCCAGTTCCCTTTTAAAAGAGCCAGGCCTGAGGGGAGGAGTCAGTTAGTCTCAGGACTTAGTTCCAGTCAGGCTGTGGAGAGAGCTGGAGTGAGGAGCTGGTCGCTTGGAAGGATCCAGGCCCAGGACCAGGGAACACTGATCCAGCTGTTCTGCACCCTTGCGAGAGGGTCGGAGGCCAGTGGAGAGTAGGAGAATCAAGGAAGGGAACCAGGCAAGGTTTCCTTGTAGTACACCCAGACACCAGAGTCCAACACTGCCAGCATCCACTGCAGCAGTAAAAACCCGGAAGGATCAGGAGGAGTTAACCCTGAAGAAAGCACAGTAAGAGGCACTTAAAACTGACCAAGTACAGGACCAGGGGCCATAGGAGGAATAGGGACCCTGCAGAAGGACCTCATTGTCAGTTTAGAACAAAGCCCTGCGAGTCAGAAGGAGCGGTGAGTTCAGTCACAGGCAGGACTTACCCCAAACCACAGAGCACAGATATAGAGGAGGCCTCACAACTTTCTAAGGTGGAAGTTCCAAGTTGCATCGGGAATCTGGTTATTTCTCTGGACTGTACCTGTTACCCTATCACCAGTAAAAGGTACCGAAACAAAGATCACTGTGTGTGTGTGTGCCTGCTTAACCGCCGTTATTCACCACATTGACTGCAGAGCTGTGACTATTACTCCCCTCATCCATCCCCGCTGCCCTGAGGTAAAGCTCCATCTGTGGGGAGCTGTACTACACTGAGCTGCACTTCCATCACCTCAGCGGCCGGCTGCAGTGCTGGTATACCCGTTACCAGGAACTACAGATGGCGTCATGTTACCAATCCCCTTATCCCCCACCATTCCCTGCCATTGAGGGTCCAGGGCACAGGACCAGGTACCGATCAGCCGTGATCCCCCCATCAAAGTCGCCATCAGCCCAGGTACCCGAGTACCCCCACCCTTTCGACCGCCTCAACCTGGCGTCACGAACGGGATCCCATGCCCGGTAAAACCGGGTACTATATGCCTAGAATTGAACTTTATTAACTGTTTGTGAACTGTAAAATCGGGCCGCCATTACAGAAATTGAACTGCGTCACAGCGCGGGCGGAAAAGAGCGGGAAGATAAACCCTGCCCCTTCTCTCTGCCGGAGATCAGCAAAGCGCAGTTCCCAGTTCCGGAAATACCCGAGCTGCTCGGCTCCCCTGCAGAGCCGCCGACGACCGAAAAAGTTTGTTTATACGTAATCAGCTGGCAGCGATTAACTAAGGGGGCCCCATCATGAGTGACTCAGACGACACACAAGTCCCTGACAGAGGGGATGCCCGAAATGCAGCACCCGGAGCAGTGGCCCCGATAATGCCGATAGCCTTGCCGTACATACCGGGTGCCAAATGGTTACCAACATATGAAGGTAAACTCAGTACCTTAGCAGCCTTTAAGCAAAAGATGTGTGCAATGCTGGACATGTATACGATGACAGAAAAGCAGCGAGCCACCGTTGTGCTGGGACAATTAACAGGCGCAGCGGAGCTGGAGGTTGAGTCTTGGAGTGATGCTGACAGGGACTCTGCTGCTAAAGTGTTTGATAAGCTTAAAATTGTTTTTGAAAAACACACACAGTCTGAATTGAGGATGTTGTTCTACCAGTGCAAGCAGAGACCACAGGATACCATCAAAGACTAAGCCCTTTGTTTACAAGGGGCACTCCGGTCCTTGAAACAGGTAGACCCGGCAAGTGTACTGAATGAAGATAAAATGCTTGCAGAGCAGCTTACAGAGGGATTGTGGTCAAATTACCATCGCCAACAGGTACACATGTGGGTCTTGAATCATCCAACTGTGAACTTTAATGACATAAAAGATCGTGCTATAACAGTGTTAAGAGATCCAGTGCCTGTAGAACCTGCAATACAATATTGGCAGGTTAACACCTCTCTCATAGACTTTAAACCCGTTTCTAAAGATCCTGCAAAAGCGGAAAGACAAGCTGTAGCAGATAACTCAGATGATGACTTGCACAACCAGGTGTTGCAGCTAACCAAAAACATGGACTATGTACTAAAGCTCTTGCAAGCCATGCCTGGGGCACCACCACCAAGCAAAATTCAACTAGATGATTGCCCTGAGGACGTCCCGTGGATGAGGAAGAAGAACAAGTCGACCGTGCAGGGGACCAACGCACCATTCCAACGTAGACCCATAGAAATGATGGGAGTGCTGGTGTCTCACGGTCCGCGCTGCTTCAGGGTTAAATAAACTCACCAAAGAGCCAAATCGATTTCCATCCTTTTATTCCTCCTCTCTCCTATGCGTTTTAGCGCCACACCCGGCGCCTTCCTCAGGGATATTCCTATTTATTTAACCCTGAAGCAGCGCGGACCGTGAGACACCAGCACTCCCATCATTTCTTTGATTCACACCACTATCCAGTGGTTGGTGGAGGTCCTGCAGCAGCTGGAACATCGTTTCCAAAAACGCCTTCAAACCAGTTGTCGGGATCACAACTGGACCAGGTGAGCAGCTTCACAGCACCACCACTGCATATAAGTGTCACTAGTGATAGGGCACTATTGCGCCTCTTGTCCCCCTCCCTATTTTATCTTTACAACGTAGACCCATGTCGCCCGTGGAGGGGACAAACAAGTCGCCCGTTTAGGTTACCGAAGCACCATTCCAACGCAGAGCCAGGGACTACACAGATTCTTCAGGACAACCCATCTGCCTGTGATGCAACAAACCAGGCCACTTTGCAAGAGGATGTCCTTTAAACACAAGATTCCTGGGTCCAATGGCCAGCCCCGAGGAGTAGAGCAGCTGGACCCATATGACTGGGGTAATCACTACGTGGGAGGCCGTCCGTACCTCAACATTACGCTAGAAGGAATCCCCATGTCGGCCCTACTGGACACCGGGTCGCAGGTTACCACCATCCCACATATCCTTTACAAACAATTTTGGTCTGATATCAATCTTAAACCCCCAGACCCCAATTTTTATATTATTACAGCTAATGGACAACCACAGGGACAGGTGGGGTACAAAGTTGTTACAATAAAGCTGGGGAGGGTAGAGTTGAAAGGCCAAGGGTTATGTGTGGTAGAAAATAATCCTGATGAGAAATACCCCGTACATGGTAATTGGTACTAATGTTATCGAAAACTGCTTTGGATAAGTGCTATTTTTACTCGACAGATTGCTGAGACTGCTGGTTATGGGCGGACGAGAGTGATCCAGCGAGAAATCTGAGCCCTCATCCACAAGCAACAGGTAAATCTGTCTGGGGGAGAGATTGGCAGTGTGCGGGTAACAGACCCAGTTCCCATTTATTACGAAATTTGTTTCCCTGAAAATTCATAGTTTGGATAAAGGACAACTTTTCTTTTTTCTGTACTACAACGAATGTTCTGCTACTGTATATACCCCGATATTTATGTTATTTATTTGTTTGTTCTTAAGTATGTTTCCCCTTTTTATTTTTGTATCCCTTGTATTAAAATTCCTTAATAAAAAATATTTAGAAACAGACCCGGTTCCCATTGTGTTACCACCCAAAAGTGAAATGATGATATGGTGTCAACCAGCAATAGGTCTCAGAGGAAAGAATATCAGAAAATCCAAAAATGCGTTGAGAGAAGTCTGGAAAAAGCTAAAGGAAGACAGGAAACCAACTTCAACAAAAGTGCGCAAGGAATGCTCTTAACACCAGGTGAATTGGTTTTAAAGAGAAAAAGAAGAATGCACAAGCTAGATGATCAATGGGAAAAAGTACCATACACTGTGTTACCATCCAGTTTTGGTAACCTGAAAACCAATCAGCAAAGACCATGGTGAAACAACTGCAACAGTGTCCAGAGATCATTTGAAGAAGTGCCCTCAACAACTTCAACCAGAAGAGAATGTACCTTGTCCAAAGCCAGAAGAGCAAGAGAATCCTAAGACAGTCCAAACACTCATTGGAGAGTTACCAGCTAGTGATGGGCGACTCCTAAATTACTCGGAATCGCTTGACTCTAGCGAGTCCGAGCCCGGGACTCGCTACTCATTGCGAGTCTAGCGAGTCCAATGTTAATGAATGATGAAGCGAGTAATAGCGAGTAATGTGCGATTTACAAATCGCAGATGTGTCTCGGAAGCTTCAGGCTCTATCTGCTACAATAGCTAAATCATGTTTAATAGGCTCCCGCTGTCACAGCAGAGTTAGCTCTCTGCTTACCGGCGCTGCAACAAGAAGAAGAAGGAAGACAGAAGACAGAAGAGAGAAGAAAGAAGAGAGAAGACCTGGGTATTTGGAGGGATATGTGGTGGTAATAAAGTTGGAGTCCCTAATGGTGTCTGTGTCTTTATTTTTAATAAATAATTTTTCTCTGTGTGGTGTTTTTTTTAACCCTTTATTGGAGATTCTTAGTGGCCGGGTCAAACCTGGCCTGACATTAAGAATCTCGGGCTTAATACCAGCTTGTATAACAAAGCTGGTATTAACCCCTTTATTACCCAGCGTGCCACCGCCACCAGGGCCGCTGGAAGAGCGGGGTTCAGCGCCAGAGGATGGCGCTTTAAAGAACGCGCCATCTTCTGGGGTGGCTGCGGGCTGCAATTTGCAGCGGGGGGTGCCCAGAAAGCTTGGGCCTCCCTGTGCTGCGGATTCCAGCCCCCAGCTGCTTAGCTGTACCTGGCTAGACATAGAAATTGCGCGGAGCCCCACGCATTTTTTTTTAATTATTTCATGAAATTCATGAAATAATAAAAAAAAAGGGCTCCCCTATATTCTTGTGTCCGGCCAGGTACAAATAGGCATCTGGGGGTTGGGGGAAGCATGTCGCTGCCTGCTGGATCCGGCTGGTTCCAGAAATATGGCGAAGCCCACGTCATTTTTTTTCTGAAAAATCAATTAAACAATCCTAAAAAAGGGACTGCATCTATATTAACCCCTCGCCCATGGTCCAGGGGTTAATAAAGATGCAGTCCCTTTTATTTACATTGTTTTATGGATTTGTCAGAAAAAAATTTGACGTGGGCTTCGCCGTATTTCTGTAACTAGCCAGATCCAGCAGGCAGCGACGGGCTGCCCCCAACCCCCAGGTGCCTATTTGTACCTGGCCGGACACAAGAATATAGGGGAGCCCTTTTTTTTTATTATTTCATGAATTTCAATAAAGGGTTAAAAAAAAACACAACACAGAGAAAAATTTTTATTAGAAATAAAAAAAAATGCCATTAGGGACTCCATCTTTAATTAAAAAAATCCTCTTCCGTCCGACGTAGTCCAAAACGCGATGTCCTCTCTGCTACATCCCTGTGCATAGATATAGATGTCTATGCACAGGGAATGAGCAGACTGAGAACAATCTCAGCTCTGCTACATCATCTCTGTGCACAGACATTCATGTCTGTACACAGGGAGAGCAGGCGGGCTCTAGGACCCTGGAGCTGCGGCAGCCTGCAGGACCCGAGCCCGACACAGAGCAGACAGCTGGACTCGTTACTGTGCGAGTTTCCCTGCGATTACTTGCACAGTAACGAGTCCAATGCAAGTCAATTGCAATCCTAGTTTTGTCAGAGTCTCTGACAAAACTAGGATTGCCATTGATTTGCATTGGACTCGTTACTGTGCGAGTAATCGCTGGGAAACTTGCAGAGTACCGAGTCCTGCGAGTCCCTTACTACTCGCCGAGTAACGAGTCCTAGCGAGTAGACTCACCCATCCCTATTACCAGCGGATTGGCCTCAAAAAGAAGGTACATACCTAATCCCAATTTTAATGTTTGCACCAGCAGTAGAAGTGCCAAGAGTACAAGAACCACCCGTTCTACCGGAACCAGAGATCCCTGAAATTGGTGTACCTGCCATTCCTACTGTGAGACCAGGTAGTCGCAGACTGCTATCCAGTTTACCAGTTACACATAGACCCACTCTCACAGATCTTCATCAGAATTATGTAAGTCAACACGTGTCAATCTAGGACACCCACCACTCAGGTATAGAGAGTAAACTATAACATGTGGGAAAATGTAAATATGTTAAAAATGTAAATATGTTATGTATGCTAATATACAGAAAAAGGGTGAGGAGTAGGCAAAAAAACAACCAGACCGGGTACACAACACCAGTAAGAAGGGTGAGAGGAGTTGGTGTCAGGAGCTGTCTAGGGAGAGCAAAATCTTAGCCAATAAGTGACCCCAGGGCCAGGAGGCCTACAGCGCTTATGACCTGGTAGAGGCCCCTACAGTACCTAGAACTCCTACGCCAGGGCACTTGTATTGTTTGTTGTTGTGTTTTTGAACTTTAAGCCTACAGAGACTTGACCTATGGGACTTTTGAATTCTCCCTTTTCCTATTTTCAAAATGGACCATAGCCACAGGACTGGTAGTGGCAAACCCCTGTTTAAACACCCTTTTAAACAGCCTGCAGCAGATGGACTAGCGCTGTATGGACTGGTTACCCGTTTTCTTATTTATACCTGTTTTTTGTAAATTTTTCATTTTAAGATTCTGTTCGATAATCAAATGTAAATAGTTATGACATGGTTATGGAAAAATGTTTCAGTCCCGGAGAACTGTATTTAACTGGAGGGGAATGTGGCACCCCTGCAGGAGATTGCCACAGGATCTACCGGTGCATGGAGGGAATTACACCTTGGTTCACACAGCACACAACAACTTCCACCCCAGACCTGAAGGGGGAGCTCTACTGGCTGCCTTAAGCCAGTTCCCTTTTAAAAGAGCCAGGCCTGAGGGGAGGAGTCAGTTAGTCACATGAGTTAGCTCCAGTCAGGCTGTGGAGAGAGCTGGAGTGAGGAGCTGGTCGCTGGGAAGGATCCAGGACCAGGACCAGGGAACACTGACCCAGCTGTGCTGCACCCTTGGGAGTGGGTCTGAGGCCATTGGAGAGTAGGAGAATCAAGGAAGGGAACCAGGTAAGGTTTCCTTGTAGTACACCCAGACACCGGAGTCCGACACTGCCAGCATCCACTGCAGCAGTAAAAACCCGGAAGGATCAGGAGGAGTTAACCCCTGAAGAAAGCACAGTAAGAGGCACTTAAAACTGACCAAGTACAGGACCAGGGGCCATAGGAGGAATAGGGACCCTGCAGAAGGACCTCATTGTCAGTTTAGAGCAAAGCCCTGCGAGGGAGAAGGAGTGGCGAGTTCAGTCACAGGCAGGACTTACCCCAAACCACAGAGCACAGATACAGAGGAAGCCTCACAACTTTCTAAGGTGAAAGTCCTAAGTTGCAACGGGGACCTGTTTTTTTCTCTGGACTGTACCTGTTACCCTGTCACCAGTAAAAGGTACCGAAAAAAGATCACTGTGTGTGTGTGTGTCTGCTTAACCGCCGCTATTCACCGCATTGACTGCAGGGCTGTGACTATTACTCTCCTCATCCATCTCCGCTGCCCTGAGGTAAAGCTCCACCTGTGGGGAGCTGTACTACACTGAGCTGCACTTCCATCACCTCAGGGGCCGGCTGCAGCGCTGGTATACCCATTACCAGGAACTACAGGTGGCGTCACCTTACCAATCCCCTTATCACCCACCATTCCCCGCCATTGATGGTCCAGGGCACGGGACTGGGGACTGACGAGCCATGATCCCCCCATCAAAGTCGCCATCAGCCCTGGTACCCGAGTACCCCCTACCCTGTCGACCGCCTCACTATTAGCACATAGCGTTAACGCTATGCGCTGCGGCAAAAATTTCGAAATATTTAGCGCTTGCGTCATGCTAGTGTCACAACTCAAATGTGTCCCTAGCATTACTCTTGGTTAAATGAGGTATGCTTTGGGTAGACACCTGAAACGACCATATAGTTTTTTTATACTGCATTGTCTTCTTTTGCTGCATATTTTATTTGCATTGTTTTTGAGTATTAGCTATTGCTATAATACCCATTTTACCTTGCAAAATATAATTTAACTGCCAAAGTGCTGTGTATTTCTCCTTTTCATCAGTCCTTTTTTAAATATTTTTATTTTATGTGTAATTAAATAAAAAACTTATGTTTTAAGCTACATGTTCTTTTTGTTTTTTTTTGTTTTTTTTTTGGCTTTTGGGTCTCAATAATCACTACCCAACTATACTATATATGACCATGTGACCTACTTAATATGTTTCCATTGGATTTATTATTGCTTATAAGTGATGATGAACGAACCCCCCAATGATCGGGATCGGTGGGTTTGGCTGAGCTTTTTGTAAAGTTCGAGCTAGGGGCCGGAGATGACGCGAACTTCTGTCCAAACCCCAAGCTTGGATTTAAAGATATGGGATGAGGCGGTGGGATGTAAAAGAAAGCATACAATTTTTAATAAACATTATAATTATACTTACCGGTCTTACGACACGTCCTCCCATCTCACTTTCCCCTGGCCACTTCCACTGCTCATTAACTTCCAGGTTATTCACTGCACTGCTTGGCGCTTGGCTATTTTCGGCCGGCAACGGCAGTGTTCATGCGGTGACGTCGGGGTTCACCCAAGAGCCATGGACAGAGTGCCTTGAAGACGGCCCTATGAATGCGCAACTTTCTGGGGCAGATGCGGACTGCAATTCGCAGTAGGGAGTCAGAAAGCTTGGGCCACTCTGTGCTGTAGATTCCAGCCCCCAGCTGCATAGTTAACCTGGCAGGACCCCAAAAATAGGGTTAGCAGGAGCCAATCAAGAATAGGAAAGGGCCCAAAAGGGAAACACCACAGAAAGTGAGAGGCCATTTGGAGAGAAGGTTGAAGTAAAGTGGAGAGGCAGGGCGAGCACCAGGGACCCGGCTCTGAAGGTGGTAAGGAGACTCCAAGCACCAACCACAGAACCAGAGGTCACGAGATCTAGAGTAGCTGTGGCCTACTTCCGACACATCTGCTGAGAAGGCAGCTGTACTAGGGTCAGAGGACATGGACGGTAACCCGAAAAGGGCCGTAGCTGCTGGATTGGGGCACTGTGTGCGGAGGCACGTGCAGGAGTCAAGTGAGCAGGCAGTGCTGAGGAAGAATGACCCGAGAAGGAAGGAACACAAAAGGGGTGTACTGGACAAGCCATCCTGATTGCTAAGGATTTCCCAGACTGAAATCGAACCTAAGCTGTAACCTTTGGTGCAAGCAGAGAAAGTGAAGTAAACCATGTTTGAAACTCAGAACTGTGTGTGAGACTAATCATTTCCCGCCTGAGGAGCGGTAGACTGAAATGCCACGCAGGCCGCAGGAGCCTGCCTGTGAGATGCTACAATCCTCCTCTGCAGCCAGATCAGCACAGCTGGCCCACCATCACCTTAATGACCCTTACTCCAGATGCCCTGGGGACCCGATCCACCCATGGGCAACGACGCTATCATAGCTGCCATCCCATCATCCCCAGAAGTTTGCAAGAAACTGGGCCTCTGCGGTGGGGCCACTAATAGCCGCATACCACTGGTGGCATCATGACGACCACCCCCAAAATCCCCTATTCCCCAATCCTTTTCCCTTTTTTATTTACCACTTTGGGGCCACGGACCGGGTCACACCACTGTTACATCCCAATGATTCCCTATCTCCCATAGACTACATTGCCATAGACGAAAGTGAGAGGGCCCGGCTCCAAGTACTTCACGGCCAACGCGGGGCACGTCACATGCTGAGTAATAATGGGGTTAATACCAGGTTTGTATTGTCAGCTGGTTCTAAACCCGAAATTCATGAAGTTACAGCAAATTAGACATGGCCACTATGAATTTCTAGTAAGCATTAAAGAAAAGATAATAAAGAGAAACATTTTTTATTAGGAAACAAAAAACACATTTAGGGACTCCATCTTTATTAGAAAAAAAAATCTGATGTAATCCACATCTTCTTATCTTCTTAAGGTCTGCTACATCTCTCTGCCATCAGGCAAACACCATCTGCTGGCATAGAGAGCAGGCACAGAATGACATTGGAGCACAGCCGTAAAGTGAGAGCTACTCTCGCGGCTGTTCTTCCATGTTATTCTGCGCTGTGCTGTAAGCGTTGACATCACCCTTGGATAGCATTGCCATTATTATGGAAATGCTGTCAGGGTGAGCTCAGTAACCCGCATGCTAGCCCCACTGAATGAATGAGCCAGCGAGGATAGAGTGTGGTAACTGAGCTCAACCTGAAGGTGTTGCCAAAGTGTTCGCAATGCTTTAGAAGGGTGATGTCACCACTTAGTGACACCGCTGTCAGCATGTCACTTCCGGTCCTGCGCAGGGTATGTTCTAAACCCCGCCTGCAAACTCAATAATCACTACACTGTGCAGGACCAGAAGTGACGCGGTCTGTTACATCATCACAAGGAGGAAGCAGGAATTTGAAATCAGCAGCGCCCTCCGAAGTGAATTATGACGCCCACGGGGTCGTGATTGCAGTGGCGATTCGGGGGAAGGGCGGACCCGGAGAGACTGCCCACCCAACGGCCAGCCAGATAGGAACACCCACTCGAAGATAGACATGTAAGTGTATAAATCGCTTTATTCCACTTTTATAATTCACTATTAAGTCACAGAGGGATGGTTAGTAATTTAGTAGGAAGCTGCTGGGACAGGTAGTGATAGGTTAGAGGGGATGTTTGACTGGCCTATGATTAATTTAGAAACTGTAGTAATAATTTGTCAGACTGCTTATAGCACTGGATGCTCTTTGTGGTATTTCTCCGATCAGCTCCATCACCTGTGTGATCCATTGCCTTGTTCAGGTACAGCAACATTTTATCAATTCACTCTCTTTGTCAGGTTGTTACCCCATAGGCACACACATGACTTGCTGATTAAAACCAAACTGACATCTCAGCTTCTCCTGCAGACTGACTTAATGAATTCATATTATTATTATTATTTATTAATTATTATTTTATTTATAAAGCACCATTGATTCCATAGTGATATACATGAGAAAGGGTTACATACAAGACAAGTTAAAAGTACAATAAACACGCTAACAGTGACAGACTGATACAGAGGGGAGAGAGGACCCTAACCTTTCGGGCATATATTCGACAGGGTGATGGGGAGGGAGACAGTTAATTGGGTCAGCTTCGGTGGTGGTAGTGGAGCGCCGGCTCAAATGGTGGTCGAGCGCTAGGTCTGATGGTGGTGGTGGAACACCAGGTCCCGTGGTTGTAGGGTCATTGCAGGCTGTAAGATGTTCTGAAGAAATGGGTTTTCAGGATCTTCTTGAAATTTCCAAGTCTGGGGATAATTGCATATTTTGGGGTGCAGAATGTCAGAGGATTGGTGATGCTCAGGCAAAGTCTTGGAGACGGTTGGATGAGGAACATACAAGTGTGAAGGAAGGAAGGGGGTCTTTGGAGAATTGAAGATTATGGGTTTGATGATATTGGGAGATTAGTTCAGAAATATATAGGAGAGACATATTGTAGATGGCTTTGTAAGTCAATGTTAGTAGTTTGAATTGTATATGCTGGGGAATTGGGAGCCAACAAAAAGATTTGCAGAGGGCAGAAGTAGCGAGGAGAGAGGTGAATTAGTCGGGCAGCAGAGTTAAAGACAGATTGGAGAGGTGTGAGTGTATTAGCAGGGAGACCGCAGAGGAGGATGATGCAGTAGTCGAGGTGGGAGATAATGGGGGCATGCACTAGTAGATTAGTAAATTGAGGGTTGAGGAAAGGATGGATTCTTGAAATATTTTTGAGTTGGAGGCAACAAGAGGTGGTGAGGGCTTGGATGTGCGGTTTGAAAGACAAGACAGAGTCAAAGGTTACTCCAAGGCAGCGGACCTTAGGTACAGGGCAAAGTATGATGTTATTTATTGTGATAGACAGATTAGGTAAGGAAGATGCATGAGGTGGGGGAAAGATGCTGAGTTTGGTTTTGTCTAAGTTTAGTTTTAACAAGTGAGAGGTGAAGAAGGAGGATATGATTGATAGAAACTCCAGTATTCTGGACAGCAGAGAGTTGACATCTGGGACAGAGAGGTAGATCTGAGTGTCATCAGCGTACAGGTGGTGCTGGAAGCTGTGGGACTTTATGAGTTTTCCCAGGCCAAAGGTGTAGATGGAAAAACATAGTGTTCCCAGGACAGAGCCTTGAGGGTCCCCAAAAGAGATGGAATGGGGTGAAAAGGTAGTGTAGGAGTGGGAGATGCACTCTACTGCATATGTACTAAATAGGCATCTGTGAGCTCATTCACCTTTAACATAGCATCCACCAAAGCCAAGTGGGAAGATGAGGCACACTGAATAATGTCACTTCTGTCCTATTTTAAAATTGAAAAAGACTAACAAATCAACTGTAGGTAGATATCTACTATTTAGGCTGTTATAGCCAACGAGGACATAATGACATGCTATGTATTTACTTTTAGGATATAGTCATGGTCAAAAGTGTTGGCAGTCTTGAAATTGTTTAAAAAAATGAAGTACCTACTTCAGGAAGCAATCAATAGTGAGTGAAAATAAAACATTGGAAAGCTCTGAAGTGGCGAGCAATTGATCCGGATCTAAATCTCATTTAGACCTGTCGAAAGACCATAAAACTGCTGTATAGAAGGCATCCTTCAAATATGAGAGACCTTGGACAGTGGAGCAGTTTGCAAAAGAAGAGTGGTCCGAAATTCCAGTTGAGAGGTGTAAGAAGCTTGTTGATGGTTATAGGAAGTGATTGATTGCAGTTATTTATTCCAAAGGTTATATAGACAAATATTAAGTTGAGAGATCTTAAAATTGCTGTTAGCCCTTTTTTGGGGTTTCGTGTCAAATTTGTCCTATTTGACTTTTTTTTCTTTTTTGTGTTGGTCCAAAATACACTAAGGAAATAAACATGTATAACAAAATGTGTAATTGCAATAGTTTTCTGGGAGAAATACTTCATTTTCTAGATCAATTTCAAGGGTGCTAACAGTTTTGGCCATGACTATATGAACAGGAATAGGATTTCATAGGGTGTAGAAGCTCCTTCATGGGAAGAAGATTGGTAATCTATCTAAAGGACCTTATTAGTTTGATATTCCAGAAAAAATATGACAAACGGCCCATAAACCCATGCGCTGTACAGATGTTGCTGTATGTGTGCCGCCCAGCTTAGGGGACCGGGATACCCGGCGCAGGGTCCCTTTCCTTGGGGAAGTCACTGGTGGCTGGACCCAGGCCGTGGCCCCAGGCTGGCACACTCCTAAAAGGGGGTATTTACAGGGGATTTAGAAGTTTATATAATTTATAAAGTTTGTAGATGTTATTGTCGTGACGCCACCCAGAATAATGTGGCTATATATGGCCACCGCTGCCTTGTACTGGCCAGGGGATGATGGTGAGAGGCAGCTGAGATGGTATAGCCCTTTTCCGGGTAGGGCTGTAGGGTCCCCTGGACAGGTGATGTTAAAGTTAATGATGGATGAAGATGGAAGTATGGTGAGGAGATGTTAAGGACACAGACACTTACTTGATTCACAGCAAATTCTCTCAGCGGTGATGGTCCCAATCCTGGATAGATGGTAGCTGTTAAATCAGAGGCTGAGGCACAGATGAGGTTTAACTGGTTTACTTTCAACCAAACTATAATACAACAAGTCCCGTCTCCGGAGTCTGCAATAGGGGTTCAGTTGCTCAGGCCCCACCGGGTCCTTTACCTCCTGCTTGCGCTGTCTATGTGGCCCTGCTGCCGTGTGTGAACTCGCTGCTGGCCCAAATCTGTCCTCTCTGGGTCCCACTCAACAGGCAACTTGAGTCCTTTGTCTCTCTCTGCTTACCCCCTCCGGGAGTACTGCTGAACTCTTAGTATGTTGCTGTGTCTGGCCCTGTGAAGCTTGTTGTTACCTCACGTTTTTCCGGTTGCTGTATTGTATATAACTAATGCAGCCACGGATCCGGTATCCGTATCTGCGCTTTTTATCTAGGGTAGATAATGATGCTACCCGATTCTGAAAGTGTTCCTCTTATCAGTTTTCTCCTCAGACCGATGGCTTGGCCCTGGAAATTGTCAGCCAGTCCTCAGGAACTCAATGCAGCTCCTGTCACTCTGAGCTCCTGGCTCCAACT
Organism: Allobates femoralis; assembly: GCA_033576535.1. Taxonomy (NCBI): domain Eukaryota; kingdom Metazoa; phylum Chordata; class Amphibia; order Anura; family Aromobatidae; genus Allobates; species Allobates femoralis. The sequence goes on from JARQOC010000003.1 coordinate 556,915,447, forward strand.
GTCTGAAAATTTACCTCAAACCAGTGTTTTATCTCTAGGGAAGTCTCTGGTGTCTCTGGAGCTCCCCCTACTGGCCAAAGGTGGTAGTGCAGTGGCTTGGCTTTCTAAGTGAGTGCAACTATTATGATCTTATACTGTGGCTAATACCCGCAGGGGCGCCACATTCCCCCTTAGTTAAGAACAGTACTCCGGGACTGTGGGACAATAAACATAAGATATAACAGATAATATCTACAGAGTCTTAAAAAAAAATAAAAAGTTACAAAAACCACTCAAGTTTAAAAAATAGAGTCTTGTAAAAAGTCACTTCAAATAGCGTCCATTAATACAGCTCTGTCCTTGAGGGCTATTTATTTGTTAGGAAAGGCACTGCAATTAGCGTCCATTTTTCCAACAAAGTTTATGAATAATTTAAGAATGTTCAAAAAACAGTCTTTCCGGAGCTTTAATTTACCGCCTCCGGGCTGATAAATGAAGAAAAGAGTTCAAGAATATGCAAGTAGTTCATACAGAATAGTCTCTGTAGGTACTGAGCTTTTTAACGTTACATCTAATAACTACTGATTAACAACTAAACAAGTTCCTTTCAGATATTTCTGGTTGAAATATCTATTTACATTTGGTAGTCTGCATATCTTGCTGGTAATTGACCCTGAGTACTACGCTGTGATCTGCGTAACGCTTGTGTACTGGGTGTACTCAATGTGATGGTGTGAGTGGATGTATACCTAGTAAGTACTTCTGGTTCTGCTAGGGATAATTCCACATTTGTGGGATTGGCAATTCCACCGTGTCCAGGACTATTATTACTAGGAATTTGTTCTTCCTGTCTTGGAACGTCTTGTGGTACAGGGTCTGCTTCTAATTCTATTGGTCTTGGGGCTTCTGGTATTACAGGCTCTGGTGTTTGATAGAAGGCCATCATGGGAACTACTACTGCACCATTGTAGGTTGGCCAGGTTTTAGGAAAGTCTCCTAAATAGGTGTGATATACTCCATCTTCTTCTTTTTCGTCAACAGGTTGAACCGGTACTGGTTGAATAACTTCTGGTTCAGGTTGAATGACTTCTTTTTCTTTCAATGTCTCTGGACATAGTTTTAGATTGTCTCTTGACACTAGTACTGATGTTAATCCACCATCTTTGCTTATAAGACACATTTTAGGATTGTTCACTCTCATTGGTAAAACTGTATATGGGGCGGATTCCCACTGATTGTCCAGTTTATTAGTGCGACGGTTTCTCTTGAGCACTTGATCACCAGGTTTTAATGGGGTTGCTAGAGCATTCTGGTTGAAGTATTGCTCTTGTCTTTCTCTAGTTTTCTGGAGATTCCTTTCTACGCATTCTTGCACTTGGCGATATTGTTGTTGGCGTAGGGAGTCCCAGTTGGAATCCTGAACTTCTGCGTCCGGTTTTACAATACCCATTTCTAGATCTATTGGTAGCTTGCCAGGTCTTGCACGCATAAGGTAAGCTGGGGTACAGTTTGTGGAGCTTACCGGGACATTGTTATAGAGGTCTACCAAGTCAGGCAATTTCTCTGGCCATAGGTTTCTCTCTGTTTCTGGTAAAGTCTTTAAGAGATCGATTACAATATGGTTCATTTTTTCGCATAAGCCATTTGTTTGCGGATGATAGGCTGTTGTACGGATCTTCTTGCAGCCATACATATTGCAAAATTCTCTGAAGATCTCTGATTCAAATGCTGTGCCTTGGTCTGCGAGTACTTGTTCCGGATATCCATGGGGTCTGCAAAAGTATGTCTGGAACGCCTTAGCTGCTGTCTTTGCAGTGAGATCTTTCACGGGCACTACTACCAGGAAGCGTGAGTAATGGTCCACGATGGTTAAAGCATAGACATAGCCGGACCGGCTTGGTGTCAATTTCACGTGGTCTATTGCTACGAGCTCAAGTGGTTGCTTGGTAACTATAGGCTGGAGTGGTGCTCTTTGGTTTTTTAGATCTTTTCTTCTGAGGTTGCACGGACCACAGTTTCTGCACCATTCTTCAATTGATCTTCTCATTCCAACCCAGTAGAATCTTTCTCTTAAAAGTACTTCTAGCTTTTTCCACCCGAAGTGACCAGCACCATTGTGATAAGCTTCTAGGACCATTTTTACATCTTGTTTAGGCACAATGATCTGCCATACTAGCTCATGCGTCTTTGGATTGGTATATCTTCTGCACAGCTTTCCTTGGTACAGGAACATTTTGCCTCTCTCTTTCCAGAGTTGATGTGTCTCTTTCGGTGCATTTTCATTGGGATACGCACTTTGCTCAGTCAGCAGTTCTTTCACCAACTTCACAGCTGGATTGCTGTCTTGAGTGTCAGCCCATCTGTGGTGTGCTAATGGGTTGAGATTCACCTGTTGATGTTTCTGGTAGGCACTGGATTGATACTGTCCTACCTTGGGACGATGGAAGGCGGGTATTTCAATTTCTTCAAGTTCTACCGGTTCTTCTTCCACGTCTCTCAAGTGCGGCATCCGGGATAAGGCGTCTGCATTTCCATTCTTTTGGCCTGCTCTATACTTGATCACGAAGTTGTAATTAGACAGCCGGGCTATCCATCGCTGTTCCAGCGCACCTAGCTTGGCTGTATCCAGGTGGGTCAATGGGTTGTTATCAGTATAGACGGTGAATTCTGCAGCTGCCAAGTAGTGTTTGAAACGCTCAGTCACAGCCCAGACTACTGCCAGTAGTTCTAACTTGAAGGAGCTGTAATTTTCAGGATTTCTTTCAGTAGGCCGGAGCTTTCTACTTGCAAAGGCGATGACTTTCTCCTTGCCTCCTTGCTTCTGAGATAGTACTGCTCCCAGTCCCACATTACTGGCATCTGTGTAAAGGATGAAAGGTTGATGGTAATCGGGGTATGCCAGAACTTCTTCTCCGGTCAATGCCTTCTTCAACTTTTCAAAAGAATCTTCCCTCTCATCACTCCACTGGAAAGGAGGATTGCGATTTGAAGGCTTCTTCGACTGTCCTACCAGGATGTCTTGTAGAGGTGCTGCTAGCTTGGTGAACCCTTGGATAAATCTACGATAGTAGCCCACCAGTCCCAGGAATTGCCTCACCTGTTTCACGCTGGTAGGTCTTGGCCAATCCCTTATTGCGGTTACTTTCTCGGGATCCGGTGCTACTCCTTCTGAACTCACAACGTGTCCCAGGTATTGTACCTTTGGCTTTAGAAGGTGACATTTTGATGGCTTGATCTTCATACCATACCGGGATAAGGCCTCGAACACTTCTGCCAGGTCTTGTAGATGTTGTTCGTAAGTCTTTGAGTAGACTATTACATCATCTAGGTACAGAAGGACGGTTTCGAAGTTCTTGTGTCCGAGACAGCATTCCATCAATCGCTGAAAGGTACCGGGTGCGTTGCAGAGTCCGAACGGCATACAATTAAATTCACAGAGACCCATCGGGGTGGTAAACGCTGTCTTCTCTTTATCTTCCTCAGCCACAGGGACTTGCCAATACCCACTTGTTAAGTCTAAGGTGGAAAAATAATTAGCAGATCTTAAAGCAGCTAATGACTCTTCAATTCTAGGTAAGGGGTAGGCGTCTTTATGGGTAATGTGATTAATCTGCCGGTAGTCTACGCACATTCTCATGGTTCCGTCTTTCTTTTTAACTATTACCAGAGGGGCTGCCCAGGGGCTACAACTGTCTCTTATTACCCCGGCCTTTTTCATCTCCCTCAGCATGTCTTTAGCACATTGATAATGAGCGGGCGGTATGGGTCTATATCTCTCTTTTATTGGTGGGTGGTTACCGGTAGGAATTGTATGTTCTACCCCTTTAATCTGTCCGAAGTCTAATGGGTGTTTACTGAAGACCCGTTCATATTCTTCTACTAGTCGGTACACCCCTTGTTTTTGGTGGGTAGGTGTTGAATCTGTACCTATATGCAGCTGCTGACACCAATCTTCTAATTCTCCACTTGAACCATTGTCGTCCGCCTGACATGACGGATTCAAGGGCCCAATGGCTATGATGGCATTGTTGTCAACAGTGTATAGCTTGGCCATGGTAGCGTACCTTGGTAAAGTGACCTCTTCCTCTCCACAATTCAAAAGACGTATGGGCACTCTTCCCCTGTGTACCTCGACTATTCCTCTAGCCGTTAATATCGTGGGTCTACTATCAGTGTACACAGGCTCTACCAAGGCTTGGTAATCTCGTCCTTTAATACCAATGGCTGCTCTACACCATACCAGCATTTCAGTTTTTGGAGGTATTACTATAGGAGTTGGGTCACTTACCCTCACACTGCCGATTTCTCCACCTGCAACCTCTACTTGTTGCTTCAGCACCAATGCTTTTATCTCTCTCCGGATAATTCTCTGCTGGCAGGATTGGGCAGTTTCCGCAAATTGCTGTAAAATAGTAATAACCTCGGAAAAACAATTTTCTAAAACATTCATACCTATCAATACAGAAGGTTCCCGTCGGTTAACATCAACAATTATGATACCCTGATTCTTTAATTCTACTCTACCAATCTTAATGGTCATCTCTCTAAATCCTACTTGCGGTACCAATTTTCCGTTACTAGCATATATACTTAGCTCAACATTAGATGGTCTTTTATCAATGTCTGAATCTGCCCAGTACCTCTTATAAAGGATATGTGGTATAGATGAAATCTGGGAACCAGTGTCCAACAAGGCATTGAGGGGAATACCGTCCAGCACGATGGGGATAATGGGACGTCCTCCGACGTACTTATCGTGCCAGGATGTTGGGCCTTGAAAGTTCACTCCTGCGAAGCGGCCCGCATTCCCAGGGGATCCTTGTTTAAATCACAATTGCGGGCGATGTGGCCTGGCTTCCGGCAACGGCGGCAAATAGGCTGTCCATCCGGCTGGTAACGGTCGTTGGGTCGTCCTCTCCACGCTGGGTATCTCTGGGGTCTCATCCAGGGAATATCCTCTCTGCGGTTCGCCAACTCCATCTTGGATGTAGTCTGTGATTCTCTCATTTCCTGCATGGTTTTAGCCATTGAGGTGACAATGTCTGTTAGAGAGTCAAGCTTTTGCTGGAAAGCATCATTAGCACTGGCCTCCAGGGGCTTAACTGATGTCACTGGCATTCTCTGTTGTTGAGGGGTTTCTGTAATGGATTGCTCAGGATCCTGATCCCAAAGTGCCTCTGCCTGCTGGAGACGAATAGCGCTCTCCTTTAACTGGGCAAATGTCACCTCAGGGTCCTTGAAAGTCAGCATACTCGCATGCCCTCGATGAGAAGGGGTTAATAGTCCCTCAATGAATTGATCTTTTAGCAATTTATCAGCGCCAGTGTTAAACATTGGTTCAGCCAGTGTAAGCGCTTTAAGGGCCTCCTGTAAATTCAGGGCAAAGTCTCTCACACTCTCATTGGCCTTTTGTTTGCAATTGAAGAATTTGGTCTTTGCTTTGCTACCAGCAGTAGTTTCAAATACTGCCTTTAATCCAGCTAGAATATGCTCAGCAGTGTCTTTTAGATCAGCGGACCATGCTGTGACTTCTCGCTTGGCATTACCACTTAACTGTGCCATCAGCAAACCGACACGCTGAGCTTCTGCCATTGGAAACATGTTTAAATAGGCCAGCAGTTTTTCTTTAAAATCATCAAAAGTATTAGGCTTACCTTCATACACTGGAAGCCATGGAGCATCTGGGGTGTATGGCATCAACATCGGCATAATGGGCGCTGCACCTTGCGCCGCTGTGCTGCCGGGCGCTCTGTTTTGTGCTTCAGCTGCATTTGTGTCGCCGGGTGTTTCGGCGTCTCCGTGCTGCGACATGTTGCGCCCCCTTAGTTAATCCGGACCCTTCCGGTCCTCTGCTTCCGTCGGGATGGCGTATAATCGTTCCGCTGTGCAGCAGGATTGGTTTTCCCCTTTTGCCGACGTAAGAGCTCTCAGCTTGGTGCCGCCCACAAAGACACGCCCCCTGCTGCTTCTGCTCGCCGTGAGCTCAGTAATGGCGGAATCTGAAATTTTTCAGTCAGATCAGAGCTCAGGGCTATGACACAGTTCAAATAGCAGTCTCGTGCTGTGGCAGTTATGAGGTAATTAGTGATGATGCAATTTTACCTCAGAGGCTGGCGGCCATTTTGTTTCAATGTTAGTCAATGGGGAAAAGTCTATTTCAATGGTTTCCAATGGGAAAATCACTTTTTGATAAAAAAGTCAATTTTTCTCGGATTTTCTCACAATTTTCGGCATTAATCACGGCACACAGTACCTGATTTAACCAGGCACGGTGAATCCTGTTCGTGATGCCAAAGAGAGGTGTGCCGCCCAGCTTAGGGGACCGGGATACCCGGCGCAGGGTCCCTTTCCTTGGGGAAGTCACTGGTGGCTGGACCCAGGCCGTGGCCCCAGGCTGGCACACTCCTAAAAGGGGGTATTTACAGGGGATTTAGAAGTTTATATAATTTATAAAGTTTGTAGATGTTATTGTCGTGACGCCACCCAGAATAATGTGGCTATATATGGCCACCGCTGCCTTGTACTGGCCAGGGGATGATGGTGAGAGGCAGCTGAGATGGTATAGCCCTTTTCCGGGTAGGGCTGTAGGGTCCCCTGGACAGGTGATGTTAAAGTTAATGATGGATGAAGATGGAAGTATGGTGAGGAGATGTTAAGGACACAGACACTTACTTGATTCACAGCAAATTCTCTCAGCGGTGATGGTCCCAATCCTGGATAGATGGTAGCTGTTAAATCAGAGGCTGAGGCACAGATGAGGTTTAACTGGTTTACTTTCAACCAAACTATAATACAACAAGTCCCGTCTCCGGAGTCTGCAATAGGGGTTCAGTTGCTCAGGCCCCACCGGGTCCTTTACCTCCTGCTTGCGCTGTCTATGTGGCCCTGCTGCCGTGTGTGAACTCGCTGCTGGCCCAAATCTGTCCTCTCTGGGTCCCACTCAACAGGCAACTTGAGTCCTTTGTCTCTCTCTGCTTACCCCTCCGGGAGTACTGCTGAACTCTTAGTATGTTGCTGTGTCTGGCCCTGTGAAGCTTGTTGTTACCTCACGTTTTTCCGGTTGCTGTATTGTATATAACTAATGCAGCCACGGATCCGGTATCCGTATCTGCGCTTTTTATCTAGGGTAGATAATGATGCTACCCGATTCTGAAAGTGTTCCTCTTATCAGTTTTCTCCTCAGACCGATGGCTTGGCCCTGGAAATTGTCAGCCAGTCCTCAGGAACTCAATGCAGCTCCTGTCACTCTGAGCTCCTGGCTCCAACTGTCTGAAAATTTACCTCAAACCAGTGTTTTATCTCTAGGGAAGTCTCTGGTGTCTCTGGAGCTCCCCCTACTGGCCAAAGGTGGTAGTGCAGTGGCTTGGCTTTCTAAGTGAGTGCAACTATTATGATCTTATACTGTGGCTAATACCCGCAGGGGCGCCACATATGCATTTCCCGCTACTTGGTTGTGGTGTTCGGTGTTCGCTGTTTCTGCTTGCATTTTGCATCCTGCCACTACGCATTGGACTGTTTCTGAGGTTCCTTTACATAGTCTGCACTTTGGGTCTAGTCTTGTGTGGTAAATCCCTGTTTATACAGATCTGATACTTTTCATATTATTTCAACAGCGGAGGGGCGTGGCTTCGACCTTCATGGAAGCAGCTGCATAACTTCAGGGCTCCCTGGTCACAGTCTCACAGCAGCTCCCAGCACTTCTCACCCGGCCTGCAATCGATCCCAGAGAACGGTGCAACACCCCTGGAACCCCAGGATGCCTCGGAGCTCGAAATCACAGCCAGGTACCCCCAGGGTCACGGACTATTTCCACAGGGGCCCCCTTCCCTCTCAGGCTAAGATGGCACCAGAGCAGAGGCCCTGCTCTCCCTCCTCATGTTCTAATGGAGGGGGAGGGGGGAGCAGGAGAATGCAGCAGGCATAGATGCACCACTTACAGAGCGAACTATGCAGAGACTTCTATGCATGAAGATCTCCAAAATATACTAGGAGATATTAAGAAGGGTTAGCAGACCTCGGGGAGCGTACTGGCCATCTGGAGAAGAAGATGGCTCAGTTTGCCTCAGCCCACAATTCCCTGGCTGACAGCTAAACTCTGGGAGATGGAGGACAGGAGCAGGAGGGCTAACGTTAAGCTGAGGGGGATTCCTGAGGATGTAGCTGATTCTGCACTGCCTGATCTCCTCTCCAACCTCATTCTACATGTCCTCCCTGGCACTGCTCCTGCTCTGGTGAAACCGGATCGCATACACAGGATCCCCAAACCATCCCATGTGAACCCTGCGCTGCCGAGAGATGTCCTGGCGTTCCTGCCCTCGGTCAGACTCAGAGAAGATCTCATGCTTGCCCTGCAAGGGAATTTGGAGCTGCCCGGCGCCCTAACCAACGTCTCAGCCTACCCTGACCTCTCTGTGGGCTCTCTGGCGAAACGGAAGGAATTCGGTCCTATGTGCAGGACCCTGCGGGTTGCTGGGATCCCGTACAGCTGGGGCACTCCAGTGCGAGTCCGATTTGCGTACAAGGGGGATCGCCATATCTTCACTTCCCCCAAGCTGCTGGATAAAGCTCTGAAAGCCTGGGGTCTTGCTGGTTCCACTGATTCCCAGGCCAAGAGGAAACCTGCTTCCCCGGCTGAGCAAAGGATGGATCCGGAGTGGGATACTGCTCGCTGACACATGATGTGACACTTGAGTCGTATATGTGACTGGGATGTCGCACCACGCCCTGTTGGGTTTCGTGAGTAATGTTATCCTGTTGGTTGCCCTGGCGAGATGGGGGCCCCCGGGTGCTCATCCGTGGGGCCTCTGCCTCCCCCACAGCAGACTCCGGTCTGCCCCTACAGTTTACATGGATGTTTTGTTGTTATTACCCCCTGTCTCAACCCCTTGGGTCTCCCTCTTCCTGTCCTGGACTTTTCCCTGGTGAGATTCGAGACTATCTGGGCTCCCCCTACAATCCACCATGAGCCTTAAACTATTTTCAATGAACGTGAACGGTCTGAACTCTCCTGTGAAACGTTCTCTCTTCTGGTCTGAAGCCTGCAGGAGCGGAGCGGACGTTATACAGTGCCTACAAGTAGTCTTCAACCCCCTGCAGATTTAGCTGGTTGACACATGTGGAATTAACTTGTCATTGTGACATTTGGACTGTAGATCAGCCTGGAAGTGGGAAATGCACTGCAGCCAAAAAGATTTTTAAGTTTTTTTTTTTTTTTTTAAAGTGTTAAAAGTTAATTCAGAGAGTCATTTATTATTCAACCCCTCAAACCACCAGCATTCTGTTTGGTCCCCCTAAAATATTAAGAAGTAGTTCAGGCACAAAGAACAATGAGCTTCACATGTGTGGATTAATTATCTCTTTTGCCAGCCTTTTCTGACTATTTAAGACCCTCCCCAAACTTGTCTACAGCACTCATACATGGTCAACATGGGAAAGACAAAGGAGCATTCCAAGGCCATCAAAGACAAGATCGTGGAGGGTCACAAGGCTGGCAAGGGGTACAAAACCCTTTCCAAGGAGTTGGGCCTACCTGTCTCCACTGTTGGGAGCATCATCTGGAAGTGGAAGGCTTATGGAACTACTGTTAGCCTTCCACGGCCTGGACAGCCTTTGAAAGTTTCCTCCCGTGCCGAGGCCAGGCTTGTCTGAAGAGTCAAGGCTAACCCAAGGACAACAAGGAAGGAGCTCCGGGAAGATCTCGTGGCAGTAGGGACATTGGTTTCAGTCAATACCATAAGTAACGTACTCCACCGCAATGATCTCCGTTCCAGACGAGCCCGTAAGGTACCTTTACTTTTAAAGCGTCATGTCAAGGCTCGTCTACAGTTTGCTCATGATCACTTGGAGGACTCTGAGACAGACTGGTTCAAGGTTCTATGGTCTGATGAGACCAAGATCGAGATCTTTGGTGCCCACCACACACGTGACGTTTGGAGACTGGATGGCACTGCATACGACCCCAAGAATACCATCCCTACAGTCAAGCATGGTGGTGGCAGCATCATGCTGTGGGGCTGTTTCTCAGCCAAGGGGCCTGGCCATCTGGTCCGCATCCATGGGAAGATGGATAGCACGGCCTACCTGGAGATTTTGGCTAAGAACCTCCGCTCCTCCATCAAGGATCTTAAGATGGGTCGTAATTTCATCTTCCAACAAGACAACGACCCAAAGCACACAGCCAAGAAAACCAAGGCCTGGTTCAAGAGGGAAAAAAATCAACGTGATGGAGTGGCCTAGTCAGTCTCCTGACCTTAACCCAATTGAAAACTTGTGGAAAGAGCTCAAGATTAAAGTCCACATGAGACACCCAAAGAACCTAGATAACTTGGAGAAGATCTGCAAGGAGGAGTGGGCCAAGATAACTACAGAGACCTGTGCCGGCCTGATCAGGTCTTATAAAAGACGATTATTAGCTGTAATTGCAAACAAGGGTTATTCCACAAAATATTAAACCTAGGGGTTGAATAAAAATTGACCCACACTTTTATGTTTAAAATGTATAAAAATTCAACTGAGCAACATAACTTTTTGGTTTGTAAGATTTATGCTTCTGTTAATAAATCCTACTCTCGTTTGCAGTTTGAAGGCTCTAACTTATTTGCATCTTATCAAACCACCTAAATCTGCAGGGGGTTGAAGACTACTTGTAGGCACTGTATGTGTTCAAGAAACTCACCTGCTACAGGCAGATAACTTTAGAGTCCACCACCGCCTCTACAGCAAATCCTACTTTGCTAACAGCGATGGGAAAAAGGCAGGGGTGGGGATCTTTATTAGATCATCCATTCCTTTTTCCGCTCTCTTATGAAACTGGTAGAGAAACATTCTAGGGGTATGCTGGTAATGGCTGGGGATTTTAATGCTGTAATGTCCCGCCACTCAGATTCCTCGGCGGGTCGGGCTGTTGCCAGGGGGAATTGGGTCGCCTATGCAGGTCTTTACACCTGCATGACATCTGGAGGTACCTGCACGCCGGGGAGCGGGACTATACGTTCTACTCTAACAGGCATAGGTCCTACTCGCGCATCGATTTTATCTTGGTGGATAGTGGAACCCTGCCTGTCTGTACCAAAGCGGACGTGGGACTCATTACGTGGTCCGACCACACTCCTACCTCCCTGTCCCTCTCCCTGGCGGGCAGACCTCAGGCACCCTACTCCTGGAGGCTCAACCCAGACCTCTTATCATGTCAGCAGATGGTTACAGATATAGAACGTGCGCTCTCTGACTATTTTCTCCATAATGATAACGGGGAGGTCTCTGACGAGACGATGTGGCTGGCCCATAAGGCGTATGTTAGAGGACTGTTGATCCAACAGGCCTCCCGTCTCAAAAGGGAAAGAGAAAGGCGCAGAGAGGAACTCTTGGCTCGCCTCCAAGACCTGGAGGAGATCCACAAAATGACCCCCTCTCCCAGAGTGAGTCAGTAGTTAGGACACAGTTGCGGGCATTTCTGCTGTCGCGGCATGAGAAATGCCTCCGCAGGTCCAAGCTGTCCTTCTACTCCGCATGAGATCGGGCCGGGGCCCTACTGGCCAAGCATATTAAGAAAAGGGAGCTTATATCCTCTATCTCGGCCTTGAAAGACCACTCCGGTGTGCTTCGCTCTAACCCCATCGAGATCGCAGATGCTTTCGCACACTACTACTCCCAACTCTATAACATTAAAGATGACCCTTCGGCACCGGCCCCGACCCCGGAGGACTTCGAGAGGTTCCTGGGCGACTTGCAGCTTCCCCTATAACGGACGCTGAAATCTTACGGGTTATCTCTTCCACTAAACGCCACTCCGCCCTGGGCCTGGACGGTCTCCCCAACGATTATTACCGTACATTCGCCCGCTTGTTGGCTCCCTTCCTCACGAGGGCGTGTAAATTCTGGCAGGGAGCGGGTACCATCTCCCCCTGTGCCCTCGCGGAAACTATTGTCACTATTCCAAAGCAGGGGAAACCCCCGGACGACCCTGGTAGCTACCGTCCGATTTCACTGCTCAACTGCGACGTGAAGGTGTTCTCAAAACTCCTGGCATGCTGACTCCAGAGAGTCACCCCGTCGCTGCTGCATGTGGATCAGGTGGGCTTTGTGAGTGGGAGGCAGACGAAGGACGGCACGAGGTGCTTTATTGATTTGATTAGTGTGGCTGAAAGGGCTGGGATCCCCAGTGCCCTCTTGTCACTTGACGCTGAAAAGGCGTTTGATAGGGTGCACTGGGGTTACCTGGCCTCTGTCCTAGAGAAATTTGGGTTTCGGGGCCCTGTTCTCTCGGCCATATTGGCCTTGTACTCCAACCCGAACGCCAGAGTGCTCTCCTCCGGATTTCTCTCCTCGGCCTTTTCTCTGACCAACGGTACCAGCCAGGGTTGTCCCCTGTCTCCTATTATCTTTTCCTTGATAATTGAACCGCTGGCGGAATCTATTAGATCAAACCTGGCTATAACTGGGTTTTCCGTCGGTGAGATATCCCATGAAATTGGGCTCTACGCCGATGATATTATTATAGCTTGCACTGACTTAGAGACCTCCCTGTCGGCGGTGATGGACGCCCTGGCCCTGTTCACCAAATTATCATATTATAAATTGAAGGCGACTAAATCGTTGAATTTTACTGTACATAACATATTAACCTATTACATGCCAATCTAAGTAGGTAGCATGTCTCTAGGGGGGGTGGGCACCCCCTAGAGACATGAAGGGCATAATTATTATCATTAATTAAGCTTTATTTTACAGTTAAGCACTTTGCTTATCCCTGCGGCAGCCGGGATAAGCAAAGTATATACGGTTACCACATTGCTCAGGATTACACATCTTGAGCAATACGGTTACCTCATTGCGGGGCTTAGAACGACTCCAAAAACTGCAGCCTGCATGATTTTTCATGCAGGCTGCAGATCTGGATGCGGTAACCGGATTGCTTGTAAAGCAATTTATAATAGGCTCCTATGAGGAGTGTTTCCTGCTCCGGTTTTGAGCTTTTTAAAAGCTCAAAACCGGATCAGATTTAAAAAAAAGAAACGCAAGTGTGACCCTAGCCTAATTCTTCCAGCCCAGATCATCATTAGCATGTTGTCAATAAGGGTACTTATTTTTCTGACATTTATAAACCACATGAGACTTTATAGGCTGATTAATATATAATTTGTGCATATCTTACATATGTATACTACTCTATATTACTTGTATAGTACGTGACATTTGTATCTTGATGACATAGAATACATACAAGCTTTCTTATGAGTTACCATGTTATCTTTTCAATGAGTGAAATAACCGCCTCCCTCCTGTGTTGAAGTTTAGATTTGCATTCTAGCGTTATATTTCTCTTGAGTATGAAACAGACTATGCTGACAGTCCCTTAACCCCAAACCTTGTTAAGCACAGTTTGCATCCTGTGGGCCCAACGCTCTGATTGCCTTCCTAGGAGGAGATTCATTGCTTTTTCCATTCAGTATTATTACAGAAGGTCTAATTATATCTATTACGCTGTTCAGTTCCACAGTGGTTTGATGACAAAATGGTGAAAATAGTAAAAACTATAGGTTCTATGAATTGAAAAATGAAGTGATGGCAAAACTAGAGTAATTTGTAAGATTAAATCTAAGCCGCCAAGTGTGCTATAGTAACAAGATAAAATGAAGATGGTACCAATTTTGTGTCATTGTTCTGGCCACAGGGAGCAAACGCTCCTCTGAGAACCAATAGTGCAGTAAGCTGAAAACTTTTGAGTCATCAAGAGAGAATAACTTTTGAATAATCAAAAAGTAAAGTACATCAACAACATTTTAACAAGTCATTTTTTGGATTTTTATGGACAGTTGTGTTTATGTGTATATAGTTTGTAAATTGTAAATAAGTACTATGCTGCATAAAACTGACAACAGATGTAAACTGGAGAACGTGCCTTTTCTAAAATTATAAAACCATACTCAGATTTTTTTGTTTTTAATATTGTTATTTTTAAAGCTTATCCTCAACCTTTAGCCATGCCTGAATATAGTACAAAAAGGAGCAAAGAAAAAGAGACTCATTATTTTTAGATAGCTTCGCTTATTCCACAGGGATTCTATAGATCCTTCTTAGCAGCAGCTCATTCCAGCAATGATTAAGTGGGAAATACACAGCATCTCAAAGGTCAAACCTATAATCAGCTGCCCCGAGGGCTAGACATAGAAAACTTCTTAATCCAAGTTGACTTTATTGGAAATCTATAACAAGTTGCAGAAGGCACAAGTTATTATCTTACACATATACTCAAGCAATTAAAGTTTTAGCAGCCTCTTTTGATTGGAGTTACGCTCCAAAATATGATTAGATAAAGTGGCTTTATAGCTGCTATAACTATTTGTAGCTTATAACTCATAATTAATTTACCACCGTTATACTTGTAATATATGATTATAAAAAGAAAAACACATCATTTTCATAATAAAATAATAAAATCCCATTCTGACATGTATTAACTTAGTATTTATTACGATCTACTTATTTTTTTGTTTTTTGTCAGCATTTGTCAACATATTACCAAACAAATATGCTGTAAAGAGTAACAGAAATCTTTAAAAAAGTGTTGACTGCTCTAAAGTCTACTCGGTAAATCCAAAGTTTAAAAAAGGGGTACTCTCATGTGCAGAAAAAGTTATTACAAGGACATCAATAGGTAGAACGCCATTGATTAGTCAACACATTTAAAAGCAATACAGCTTTTTCACAGGTAAAATCAATATTGATTTTTACTTGATGATGTAGCTGAATTGCTTTTCATTGAGTTGACAAATAAATCAACTATTTGTCAATGCTACAGCAGTCTGACAATCCGGCAGTCAGGTCAATGGGATCCACACTGGGGGATCCCCATTGTCCTCAGTAAACTCAGTTGAGCCTGCACCTGTAATGCTGGACTTCTGTGCCGCCATGTCCTGCTTTCCAGCAGTCTTTCAGTACATTCAACTGAGTTTACTGAGGGCAGAGGGGTGCCTCCAGTGTGAACTCTGGTGCCCTATCTACCAGATTATTGGACTTCTGTGACACTGTGTCTCACAATCCATCAATCCAGCAGCGTGTTCAACTGAGTTCCCTAATCGTAGTGGGAAAGCCTTTGGCTATAAACTTAGTGATGTCATTGCTTGTCACTGCCAAGGTTCCTCTGTGGCTGTCAGTATGTCCCATGACTAACTAAGGCTTGATGGCAGCAGTGATTTTTGACAAATCGCAACTGTCATCCACCCTATATATTGCCTCAATTGCCACCATCCCAGGGCAATCGGGATGAGCTGGGTAATTACCAGAATTGGCACATCTTATGGATGCACCACTTCTGGGACAGCTGCAGGCTGGCATATTTAGACTGGAAGGGGCCAATATCCATGGCTCTTCTCATCCTGATATTAGCCCCATCTGCCAGCTTTACTGTGGCTAGGTATCAAAAATGGGAAGACCCCATACCACTTTTTTATTCCTGAGATGCCATCTATTTTTGATAACCGGCTTTGGTAAAGCAGATCGCTGGGGGTTACATCCAGTTGATAATGTTTTAACCGCGCTAGTCAGTGCTTTTTTTGTAAAAAAAATATTTCCTGGCACTCATTCCCGAGGCGAGAGAGGGGGGGTGTGCTGTCAGGCGCCGGCCGAGTTTGGGGAGTGGGGGAGGGGTTGCGGCCTTACGTCTCGTGATTCACGTCTGATCTCCCCATCCATCCCCCTGTTCCCCTACATCCTCCTGCATCCTTCATACTTCATCCCCCTGGTCTCTCCATCCTCCATCCCCCTGCTTCTTTCACCCTCCATCCCACTGCTTCTTCCATCCACCATTCCCCTGCTCCTTTCATCCTTTGTCCCACTGTTCCCTCCAACCTCCATTCCTCTGCTCCTTCCATCTTCCATCCCCATGTTCCCTCCATGCTCCATCCCCCTGGTCTCTCCATCCTCCATCCCTTGGTCTCTATCCTCATCCCCCTGGTCTCTCCATCCTCCATCCCCCTGCTCTCTCATCCACCTGATCCCTCCATCCACCAGGTTTCTCCATCCTCCATCCACCTGATCACTCCATTCCTCTGTGCCCTCCATCCTCAATCCCTCTGATCTCTCCATCCCCCTGCTCCTTCCATCCTCCATCCCCCTGCTCCTTCCATCCTCTATTCCCCTGCTCCTTTCATCCTTCATCCCCCTGTTCCCTCCATCCCCCTGCTCCTTCCATCCTCCATCCCCCTGCTCTTTCCATCCTCCATCCCCCTGCTCCTTCCATCCTCTATTCCCCTGCTCCTTTTATCCTTCATCCCTCTGTTCCCTCCATCCTAATGCTCCCTCCATTCTTCATCCTCCTGGTCTCTCCATCCCCCTGCTCCTTCCATCCTCGATCCCCCTGATCTCTCCATCCTCCATCCCCCTTGTCTCAATTTCTCCATACCCTGCCTGTCCTGATCTCTATATCCCCTGCATCCTCTCCCCCTGCACAGCCTGCCGCCCTCTGCACTCATCACAGTCACTGTCAGTGCTGTCACATACCCTGCACTCCTCCATCTTCTCCAGCTTCTTTCCCTCTGGGCTAAACTCCACCCACCCGAGTCACATGTATGTAACATCATTGCAGGTCCTCCGGCAATGAGGGAAACTCACTTACTGTAGTGCTACTAGTACTACACACAGCCTGTGACACAGGTCAGTGCTGCTCTTTAGATTTTCCGGTACGGCGTACCGGTATGTACCGCCACAAAAAAAGCACTGGCGCTAGTTCTCAAACATATGGGGGGAGCCCATGCCATTTTTTTTTTTACAATGGTGTGCTGTCCAATCACAACCATGCCTATACATTACATGGCATTGATGGGGCTGGATGTGCCAACAATAGCTTGCTGATTGGCTGCTTGGTCAACTTTCAACACGCTTTAGTTGGATGACAAAACTGGACGTACAGTATAAAGTCCAAGTTCAGGGTTCAGCACCAGACACAAGGTATTCGGTACAAACCCAAAACTTTACAGTTCGGAATTGTTCATACCTATTCACAGAGAGTGAAAACTAAAA
Source organism: Allobates femoralis (assembly GCA_033576535.1). Taxonomy (NCBI): domain Eukaryota; kingdom Metazoa; phylum Chordata; class Amphibia; order Anura; family Aromobatidae; genus Allobates; species Allobates femoralis. The sequence continues at coordinate 556,932,445 of JARQOC010000003.1, forward strand.
CTATAACTGTGATTACAATGTAACACTAAGGGCTTGTCACCTATATATGAACTGACCATCTGGCGACTGATTTCAAAATATGCAATATGTAAAAAAAAAATCTCACAAACCCCTAACTATATTGATACCCCCTCCCTTAGCCTCTATATTTTGTTCCCTTTCCACCTTTGAATCTGGTCAAAGGAAAAAAGGTTTCTTCTTGCCCTAGTATCTGCACATTAGAATCCTGTCCCCTCAAACCTGCTTCAGTTCCACTTCACATCCGTCACTAGCTTACTAACATAATTATTCAACCTCTCTCTATCTTGTGGTATCATTACTTTTTCCTTTCTCAAATAGCTATTATTACCTTATTACTTAAAAAAATCTCTAAACTCTTCTGCACTGCTAACTACAGACCTATGTCTAATTTCCCTTTCATTGCTAAACTCTTAGAATGCTTGTTAAATCTGTTAGTATTCTGATTAGTAATCTTTTACTTCTTTCCAATTGGTTTTTGCTCTCTATTGGTACCTATTGATAATTAACATTTTCTGATTCTTCTAGATCTTTCTGCAGCTTTTACCACTGTGAATGACCAAATTCTCACCATGTTCTTCTCTAAATGCCTTTAGTCTCTTAACAACCTTGGATGTACAGGTACGTACAAAGCCGCCTCCCTCTCTTTGATACAAGCTCACACAATGTGCTAGCACCGTTTACTGAACATGTCAGCTGATCTGATGAGCAGCAAACAGGACTGATCGTACCAGCAATCCAATTGGCACTGTTAAACATTAAAATCGTGATGTCAATCACTGACAGTGTGACCTAAAGCACTGTGGCAGGGATGCGATCACAGAGCCTTGATGCCATGACAGCATGGGGTCAGCTGACAACCCCAAACTCTGTCTTTACTCACATTCTGTCACCGATGCTCTAGCAGCGTTACTAAAAGAATGTTATCATAAGGTACCCTTATGCAGTACAGAGGGATGCGGGAGCATTTCTTTGCACTGCATAAGTGATCAGACTGTACATGCAGTGTCAAGGTGCCTCAAGGGGCCAATTAAAATAGAAAAAATAGCAAAATGTTTGAAAATAAAAAAAAATAAATAAAAAAAAATAAAAGTTCAAATCAACCCCCTTTTCCCCATTGAGAATAAAACTATATATAAAAAATAAACATATTTGGTAATGCCGCGTTCAGAAATTTCTAATCTATCAAAATGTAAAATCAATTAATCTGATTAATTGCGTAATGGGAAACAAAAGTAAAAATGACAAAATACTCAATAATTGCATCATTAAAAATGTCAGCTCAAGTGGTAAAAAATAAACTGTGAGAAGCTACAGGTCACAGATAATGGCACCAAAGGTGCAATTCTTTTTCTTCAAAAACTGCTAAATTTATATTTAACACTCATATTTAACAGGTAAAAGTATACATGTTTGGCATCTAAGAACTTCTGCAAACCCGAGGTATCATACTGACATGTCAGTTTTACCATGTAGTAAGCAGCATAAATAAAAAACTCAAAAAACAAACATGTAACTGCACTTTTTTGCAATTTCACTGCTTTTGGAATTTGTGTTTTCCTCTACACTATATGATAAAATAGATGTTATTCAAAAGTTCTACTCGTTCTACAAAAAACAAGCCCTCATATGGCTATATTGATAGAAAGGTAAAAAGATATGGCTCTTGGATGGAGTTAGGGAAAAATGAAAGTGATAAGAAGTAAAAATGCAAGGTCCTGAAGAGTTAAGTATGCTACTCTCTCAGTTCCTTTTCTATCTCTCTGACCACTCTTAGTATCATTTTCTGGCTCTTCTTGCTCTCCTCTTCCTCTTAGTGTTGGGGTTCCTCAGGGTACAGACCTACAGTTGTGGCCAAAAGTATTGACACCCCTGCAATTCTGTCAGATAATACTCAGTTTCTTCCTGAAAATGATTGCAATCACAAATACTTTGGTATTATTATCTTCATTTAATTTGTCTTCAATGAAAAAACACAAAAAGAATTGTCCTAAAGCCAAATTGGATATAGTTCCACACCAAACATAAAAAATGGGGTGGACAAAAGTATTGGCACTGTTAGAAAAATTATGTGATGCTTCTCTAATTTGTGTAATTAACAGCACCTGTAACTTACCTGTGGCACCTAACAGGTGTTGGCAATAACTAAATCACACTTGCAGCCAGTTGACATAGATTAAATTTGACTCAACCTCTGTCCTGTGTCCTTGTGTGTACCACAAGTCCATCTCCAAAGACCTAAATGTTCCTGTGTCTATCGTGCGCAGTGTAAACAAGAAGTTTAAAGCCCATGGCACTGTGGCTAACCTCCCTAGATATGGACGGAAAAGAAAAATTGAAGAGAGATTTCAACGCAAGATTGTGTGGATGGTGGATAAATAATCTCGACTAACATCCAAGCAAGTTGAAGCTGCCCTGCAGTCCGAGGATAGAACAGTGTCAACCCGTACTATCGGTCCTAGCACCTCCCTCCCTGTATCATGCACCTGCTGCTGTAATTTTTACATTAAATTAACCAGCTGCAAATTGGACTGCTGAGTGCCGCCATCTTTCTTTTTGGTTTTATTGTCTTGAACTCTGGATGAGCAACAGGAGATTCCACAGCATGTCACCGCCACAGGAGTATAGGAGTAACGCCGCTAACAGGTCAGTGCCTGGTTTTCATTTCTATGCGTAAATCTGCGTTTTGGAAGAATGTTCTCTGGTCAGATGAGACAAAAGTAGAGCTTTTTGGGCAAAGGCATCAACATAGAGTTTACAGGAGAAAAAAAGAGGCATTCAAAGAAAAGAACATGGTCCCTACAGTCAAACATGGCGGAGGTTCCCTGATGTTTTGGGGGTGCTTTGCTGCCTCTGGCACTGGACTGCTTGACCGTGTGTATGGCATTATGAAGTCTGAAGACTACCAGCAAATTTTGCAGCATAATGTAGGGCCCAGTGTGAGAAAGCTGGGTCTCCCTCAGAGGTTATGGGTCTTCCAGCAGGACAATGACCCAAAACACACTTCAAAAAGCACTAGAAAATGGTTTGAGAGAAAGCACTGGATACTTCTAAGGTGGTCAGCAATAAGTCCAGACCTGAATCCCATAGAACACCTGTGGAGAGATCTAAAAATGGCAGTTTGGAGAGGGCACCCTTGAAATATCAGGGACCTGGAGCAGTTTGCCATAGAAGAATGATCTAAAATTCCTGCAGAGCATTGTAAGAAACTCATTGATGGTTACCAGAAGAGGTTGATCGCAGTTATTTTGGCTAAAGGTTGTGCAACCAAGTATTGGGCTGAGGGTGCCAATACTTTTGTCTGGCCCATTTTTGGAGTTTTGTGTGAAATGATCAATGTTTTGCTTTTTGCTTCATTCTCTTTTGTGGTTTTTCATTGAGGACAAATTAAATGAAGATAATAATACCAAAGAATTTGTGATTGCAGTCATTTTCAGAAAGAAACTGAGTATTATCTGACAGAATTGCAGGGGTGTCAATACTTTTGGCCACAACTGTAAGTCCTCTACTCTTTCTCTCTGCACAACCCCTATTTGATATACAGTTAGATTTGATTTAGAGTTATGAGTATGCTGATAACAAATACATACATACACACATATTTTCTCATGACATCACCTCCACATTACTACAAATTACCATTAACTGATTTCCTGCTATCTCTAGCACAATAACCTTACTCTATCTAAAATTAAATCTACAGTATTACTTTCATTTTTCTCCTTTCACCCTATATTAACATAACCAGATATTTCCATTTTAATATGTGATCTACCATGACTTCCAGGGTGTAAGCCTACTGTATTACAGTTAAATTTTACTTTCCTACTGGTCACCTGCATCTCAAAAAAATCAACAGTCAATTTTTTCTAACCTTTGAAACTGCAAAAACATTTACTGTCACACTGGTTCACTCTTGTCTTAAATATTCCAACTTATTGCTATTCAGTATTTAACTCACCTAAGTCTCCCTTCTCCAAACTATCCCTAATGCAGTAAAATGCTTATTTTTCTGTCAAGCTGCTACAATTTTGCCACAGATGCAACAAATTTATCACACTCACCAAAAATGTTCTCTGAGGCACCACTCCCATCTCTGTCTACCATTCTGCCATTGTCATTGTTCTGATTTAGGCTAATGACTTTATACCCACATCTTCCATAATTTGAACCTCCATTCTAGTCTCCAAGATTTTTCTTCTGCTATAAAAGGTCTCTGGATTGCACTACCTCAGAAAATCAAGATATTTCCCTGTGTCCATAGTTTTAAGCATGCTCTAAAACACATTTTTTTAGACTGGTCTATGATATCACCTTGCATATCACCTATTTTAAGTTCTACGTTGCTACCTTTTGTTCTCACACATAGAATTCAGCAAGCCTTTTGAAGTTTGGGCTCAGTTTCGTTCGCCGAATGGGCATATGTTTGCCGATCAGTTTGTCAAACTTCCGAACCCCATTCAAATCATTGGAAGGCAAAATCAAGGTTAGAGAAAAAACATTAAAAGGGGCCCAAAAGCTCCCAAAACAGCTCAAACTGTGGATAGACACAAGGAAAAGTGCCGTCTATCTCCCAGAGTTAAAATTTTCATCATTGTGGATTATGGATGCATAAGACAAGGCTAATCTTCAATATTGATCAGGAACAAGGAAATGAGCATTTGAAGGTTAAATATTCAATAACTATTAGTAAATATTTAGTAACAAGGAGAGGAGTGACACATACAGGCATTGTGCTCACAGAGCCCTGGTAGATTCAGGAAACAGACAAGAAGGAGACCCCAAGTAGAGTCTTTACATTTCAAAAAAATCGGCCCAGATACCAACAAAGTGACGTCAGGTGACCAAAAAAAACTGCTGAATGGCTCAGCCTGCATGCATGGCACAGGGTCTGGAACAGGTCCTGGCCTAGCATTTCAAGATTAAACATTCATTAGTAGCAGGGTGTAATAATTATAATGGATAACTCAGGAGTCTTTTTATGTGAAGCAAAGACACAACAGAACACAGTTTATAGGTGTAAAAAAATCTATATTATAACACATGATAATTAACAACAAAGTGCAGAATAAAGCTCAAAGTACATAAACACACATGCTTTAAAAGCAAAGTCTATAGCGATTCCAAACGCGGACAAGTTTAAGCAAACCTATATAACACATTAAATTATCTAGGGAGGCCTGGTGAAGGAAGTCTTAGAAAGTCCAGATGCAGAGCTAATTACCAGAGCTCAGAGGTCGAGAAAAGTGTTGTGTTCTGCATCTATTTGAATATAAGAAGTGAAAGAGGGCACCCTGCGGTACAGGTAGCCACAGGAACACCTAGTGCATGGAGGGATTTTCACGTCAGGTGCCCAAACACACACAACACCTTCCACCCCAGGCCTGTAGGGGGAGCTCCACTTGCTGCCTTAAGAAAGATCCCTTATAAATACCGGTGCTGGGGGCGGAGTTCGTTAGTCCATGCAGTACGGAGCAGTACTGTGAAGACAACCTGGTAGCGGAGCCGTGCTAGGCTTGAACCAGAGAACAGACTAGCCAATGCAGGAACTCACGAGTGAGGGTCAAAGGCAAAGGCTAGAGACAAATTGGGGCAGAGGAGCCATACCGGTTCACCCCAGGAAGCAACCCGGAGACCAGAGTCCGAATCTGATGAGGAGCACTTAGCCAGCAGAAAACACCAGTTTACCCAGGAGACTCCAGTCTTCTGGACCACCTGTATTAACAACCTACACAAGAGCCAGGCACTAGAGATGGGCGAGTCCGAAAAGACTCGGAATCGCAAGACCCCAACGAGTCCGAGTCAAGGACTCGGGACTCGTTGCGAGTCCAGCGAGTCCAATGTTAATGAATAGGGACCCGAGTAATAGCGAATAATGACATTTACAACTCGCTGATGTGTCTCTGAAAGTGTGCGAGTCCAAACTCGCTGGTTTTTCTCTTATTTTGAGGCTTGTAGCCGATGATGCGAGGGAAGGGATTCTCCAGCACACACCATGGTTTAAGGAAACAGGAAGCGAGTCGCGCTGACAGGCGCACACACAGAGCGATCCATTCATCAGTGCAATCATGGCAGCAGGACGTGGCATGGTGAACACGCTGCGTCTTATTGCACTTGTGGAGGCTCGTCCATTTCTATGGCTCCCTACAGATCCTGAGTATGGGGATACGACCCTAATTAATACAGCCTGGAGAGAGATCGCCCAAGAGATGTTCCCTGCGTTCCATCGGAGTGACCATGAGGAACAGAGCAATCTAAGTAAGTTAAATGAGTTTACACGTTATATATTGCATTTACTGTATATATACTCGTGTATAAGCCGACCCGTGTATAAGCCGACCCCCCTATTTTTGCCCCGAAAAACTATGAAAACATATTCACCGCCATCCTGGTATACAGCGGCTATCACTGGTAGACAGCCCCCCAGCAGAGTATACACCTCCCCTTGCAGAGTATACAGGCCCCCAGCTGGGTATACATGCCCCCATATTGTGGTATACAGGCAGGGGCGGACTGGCCCAGGTGCCACGGGTCATGCGGCTGCAGGAGCATGAATAATCCGCATGTCCCTGAAGCAGCAGGCGGAAACGGAAGCTCCTGGCCGCGCGATGACGTCATCAGCACGCGGCTGCGTCCGGGAGTGAGCGTCTGTGAGTGGCGTGCGGCTGCGACTGTTAGCGAGCGGCTGTGAGGAGCGCGAGGCTGCGGCTGGGAGCGAGCCATAGGATAATGCGGGAGCTGCGGTGACTGTGAGGCGGCCGCCAGTCATCACCCCCCCCCCCACACCCCGTCCTCACCTGTGTCGGGCCAGTGAGGGAGGGTTGCGACCCAAACTGTAGGGTGCCAGTCAGTCCCTGTATACAGGGCCCTCAGTGTGTGTACAGGCCCCCCCAGCAGTGGGTATACAGGGCCCCCAGCAGTGGGTAGACAGTGGCCCAGTGGGTTTACAGGGCCCCCAGCAGTGGGAATACAGGGCCCCCATAGCAGGGTATACAGGACCCTGAATGTGTTATCATGCTCCACCGCATAGTTGCCTATATTTGGATGGGGTCACAACAGTACAATGAGTTTAATGTCTGATCCTCCTGGCTCTTTCGGCCAAGGGGTTGGGTGTATATAAATACCACTAATGACCAGAGTCTGGTGCCCGCACTATTACATTCTCTATGCGTTGACATGTGTCCTGCCTCATTTGTGATTGTGGCCACGTGAGCTCAATGTCCGTAATGCTGTTGATGATGTTCCACACTGTCGTGTCACTGTGCCTTGTATACACATTACACACACAAAATGAATAAAATGTTATTGTTGATTTGTACACATACTTTTGTTGTTTCAAATATTACACATCTCTAAAGCCGGTTTCAAATCATTTCACAGTTGACCATCTTAAAAAACGGTGGAGGAGCTGCCGGGACCAGCATAAGAAGCAGTACCGGCAGTACTCTGAGAGACAACCGGGAGCCGCTCCATTGCTCAACCACTACCATTTTTTATGACCGGCTGTCCTTCCTTCACCCGGTGGCCGTATGCCAAGGTATTGTGTCTGCAGCACTGTTGTGTACATTTAGTATTATTTATTAATATATACATTAGGTTCCATTTCGGGTCTGTGGGTAGCAGAGTATACACGTGGCTCTGTGGGTAGCAGAGTATACAGGCGGTCTGTGGGTAGCAGAGTATACAGGCGGGTCGGGAGGTAGCAGAGTATACAGGCGTCTCTGTGGGTAGCAGAGTATACAGGCGGGTCTGTGGGTAGCAGAGTATACAGGCGGGTCTGAGGTAGCAGAGTATACAGGCGGGTCTGAGGTAGCAGAGTATACAGGCGGGTCTGAGGTAGCAGAGTATACAGGCGGGTCTGTGGGTAGCAGAGTATACAGGCGGGTCTGAGGTAGCAGAGTATACAGGCGTCTCTGTGGGTAGCAGAGTATACAGGCGGGTCTGTGGGTAGCAGAGTATACAGGCGGGTCTGAGGTAGCAGAGTATACAGGCGGGTCTGTGGGTAGCAGAGTATACAGGCGGGTCTGAGGTAGCAGAGTATACAGGCGTCTCTGTGGGTAGCAGAGTATACAGGCGGGTCTGTGGGTAGCAGAGTATACAGGCGGGTCTGAGGTAGCAGAGTATACAGGCGGGTCTGAGGTAGCAGAGTATACAGGCGGGTCTGAGGTAGCAGAGTATACAGGCGTGTCTGTGGGTAGCAGAGTATACAGGCGGGTCTGAGGTAGCAGAGTATACAGGCGTCTCTGTGGGTAGCAGAGTATACAGGCGGGTCTGTGGGTAGCAGAGTATACAGGCGGGTCTGAGGTAGCAGAGTATACAGGCGGGTCTGTGGGTAGCAGAGTATACAGGCGGGTCTGATGGTAGCAGAGTATACAGGCGCTCTGTGGGTAGCAGAGTATACAGGCGGGTCTGTGGGTAGCAGAGTATACAGGCGGGTCTGTGGTAGCAGAGTATACAGGCGGGTCTGAGGTAGCAGAGTATACAGGCGGGTCTGTGGGTAGCAGAGTATACAGGCGGGTCTGTGGGTAGCAGAGTATACAGGCGGTCTGAGGTAGCAGAGTATACAGGCGGGTCTGTGGGTAGCAGAGTATACAGGCGGGTCTGAGGTAGCAGAGTATACAGGCGGGTCTGTGGGTAGCAGAGTATACAGGCGGGTCTTTGGGTAGCAGAGTATACAGGCGGGTCTGAGGTAGCAGAGTATACAGGCGGGTCTGAGGTAGCAGAGTATAAAGACGGCTCTGTGGGTAGCAGAGTATATAGGTGATGAGAATAGGGTTAATAGATGGTGCTACAGTGTTGGGGCGTGCTAGAGGGAGCAGAGATCCGATTACTGCCATAATTTCTGACCTTATTAAAGATAGCGGCCGCAGCTAAATGACATCATGGCAAAGGTAAACATGGGGTGTGGTTAGCTGCAGGAGGTTAGTGAGAGGTGTGGGTTGTTTGGCAGAGGGCGTGGTGTGGGCGTGGTGAGCGCAGCTCCAGCGTCAGATACGCTGCGAGCGCGGAACCGCGGCACATCTCCAGGAGCAGAGGACGTGTCCGGTACGTCCGTAGCCCCCGGCCTCCCCGTTGTCCGCACACACAGCCCCACTGTGACCTCTGCAGTGTCACAGGCCCCGGCGGGCGTCTGTCATCTCCTCCTGACACTGACCTCCTCCTGATTTGATTGTCTGTGTTGTCCCCCCCCGCTGTCAGCATCAGTGATCTGCTAAGACCTGTGGGTGCACAGACGGGGGAAGTACAAATGCCAGCATGCCGGGGCGGATTGGGCGCTGTGAGGGGCGCAGGTCTTGCTGTGAGCGGAGGGCGCGAGGCCGCTCGAGAAAACGCTATAGCGGCTGTGTGAGTTAAGCGTCTGCGGCTCGCGAAGGCGCATACGCGTCTCCGCTCGCAGTGACGCTAAGGAGTTTGGGATTAGGCTACAGTGCCGGAATTTCAAACTCCCGATTATATAAATAGATTATATATATATATATTGTATACCTTTCAACCCCTTCCCTGCTTTATATAGATGATATAAGCTAAACGTTTTGTGAATTAAGTATGTCAAGTAAAAAGTGAAGTCAGGGGGACTTTTTTTTTTCATGTGAACCATTGGTGTTATCGATTGTCTAGATTAGATGGGATGGGGGGGGGTGGGTGTTAATCAGGGGGTGAAAAATTATGTATTAGTATGGAATTAGCAAAGAAAGTCACGTATTCCTTTATGTTATGTACAGTTGGTTATTCTTTCATAATAATAACAAATATCTGATTAATAATACACAGATACACAGAGTCTAAAAAGCGTGCAACTTAATGTTTGACCTATGTTTTTGTTTCCAAATGCAATGCATTCACCAAATTTTTTTTTACTTTACCCACAGAGAAGCTTACTACAGAGGGCGGCGTGCTGTGAACCCTCCACCGCCAAACAGAAGGCGGCGTGGAGAACACCCACCACCACCACCACGGCCGGCGCCACCACCACCACCGCCGTCGCCGCCGCCGCCACCACCACCACCACCAGCATCGCCAGGGCCAGCACCACCACCGCCGCCACCAGCGGCCGGGCCAGCACCACCACCGCCGCCACCAGCGGCAGGCCCATCAACACCACCACCGCCGTCCCCGCCACCACCACCACCACCGCCACCAGCGGCAGGGTCCGCACCACCACCGCCCCCACCAGCGGCAGGGCCAGCACCACCACCGCCACCACCAGCGGCAGGGCCAGCACCACCACCGCCACCACCAGCGGCAGGGCCAGCACCACCAGCGGCAGGCCCAGCTTATGGTCCCATCCCGGGGTCTGCACAATTAAGTGTGCAACAAAGTAATGCTGACTTTGCCCGCAGTATTATACCATTCATGGATAATATTCCATTTGACAGGCTACTGCGGGCAAGGTCAGCATTACAGATAGTGCTGGAAGCCTGTCAGCCAGGAAACGACCCCGGTGATGTGTTCCAGTATTTGGATGGGTGGAAAATAAACTCTACCAGGCTGGGCAGGCCCACAACACGGGACAGCCAAGTCCCACCCCACAGGGCTTTGCCTCACTGCCAGTGGCCAGCGAACAGGGACCTACCACCGTTCCCTAGACCTGTTCAGATGATCCACCCTGAAGGGTTCGGCCAGGCCATCCGTGGGGCCCTTGACCTTTTGCAGGACGGACAGCCCAGCTACCAGGACCTGTAGGGCTCCATTTATTTTTTTGGATGTAGTTACCTTAATTAAAGGTAGTATTTGTTGGAATGTCCAAACAGTGCTGCCATTTTTTTTTTTTAAACACAGTTTTAAAAACAAGCTTTGTGTCTGTCTTTTTTTCAAGGAATGAATGTGGATTTTTTTTTTTGGTTGGGCTTCAAGTCATCATAATTATTATAATTATTTATTTATATAGCGGCCATAGGTTCCATGGCGCTGTACATGAGGAAAAGGTAGAGAAGGACAAGTACAATAAACATAGACAATAAGGTCATACAGGTACAATAGTAGAGGACCCTGTACGCGTGGGCTCACATTCTACGAGGGGTGGGTGGGGATACAATAGGGTGGGGAAGGTGTCGGTCGTGGGGCGTGTAGCGGGGTCTCATGGCAGGTTGTAGGCCTGTCGGAAGAGGTGAGTCTTTATAAGTATCTTTAAGGTTCAGAGGGTAGGCGACTGACTGATGAGGTGGGGCAGGGAGTTCCATAGCATGGCGGATGACCGGGAGAAATCCTGTATGCGGTTGTGGGAAGAGGAGATGAGGGTGGACTGTAGGACAACTTCTTGGGATGAACGCAGGTTGCGTGAGGGATGGTATCGGGAGATCATGTCGGAGATGTATGGTGGGGATAGGTTGTGTAAGGCTTTGAATGTCATGGTCAGTGTTTTAAAGTGAGCTCTCTGTGGGCCGTAGGGGCCAGTGAACGGCTTGGCAGAGGGGTATGTAGGGGAGTAGCGTGAGGACAGATGGATTAGCCGGGCAGGAGAGTTTAGTATAGATTGGAGAGTTGCAAGAGAGTTGGCAGGGAGACCTATGCGAAGGAGGTTGCAGTAGTCAAGGCGGGAGATGATGAGGGCATTTATGAGTGTTTCAGCAGTGTCAGGATTGAGGAACGACCGAATTGGTTAAATATTTTTGAGTTGGAGTCACAGGGACTTGGTTAGGGACTACAGGTGGGGCTTGAAGGAGAGGGAGGAGTCAAGGATTACCCCGAGACAGTTGGCGTGGTGGACAGGGGAGAGAGCATCATTAGCAAGTACTTTACGGCCCGCATGGCGCATGAAGTCACCTTGGTTACTAAGTGTCAAATCATGACTCCACATACAACTGTTGCTGACAAACAGTGCCTGTGTTTGTGGGGTTACTTTATGCCTCGCTATGGCAACAAGACTATGAACACACATGTGAGAGGCTGGGACGTCTACATGCTACACATCGCGTCTACGCGTTTTGTATGGAGCGTACAGTGGGACCCTTCAACAGGCTCCAGCAGGATGATAGTCCAAGCAACGCCCACGATGCAGGCATAGGATTGGTGCCTGAAAAAATTAGCCCAAGGGCCTGTTTCCCATTTTTGGTATACATGTAGGTCTAAGGGCCATACAAAGCTTGTTAGCCAGGGTGTCTCCCAAACCATGATAAGCTTGTTAGCCTGTGTGGCTCAAAAAATTAGCCCAAGGGGCTGTTTCCCATTTTTGGTATACATGTAGGTCTAAGGGCCATACAAAGCTTGTTAGCCAGGGTGTCTCCCAAACCATGATAAGCTTGTTAGCCTGTGTGGCTCAAAATATTAGCCCAAAGGGCTTAATAAAGTATATTTTTAAATAAAGCAGGGCGCTTGGCCCATTGCATATTATTGCTTGGACTAGGAGCATAGAAGAAGCAAGGCCAACTATGCAGTGGTAGGCTTGGTGCCTCAAAAAATTAGCCCAAAGGGCTTAATAAAGTATATTTTTAAATAAAGCAGGGCGCTTGGCCCATTGCATATTATTGCTTGGACTCGGAGCATAGAAGAAGCAAGGCCAACTATGCAGTGGTAGGCTTGGTGCCTCAAAAAATTAGCCCAAAGGGCTTAATAAAGTATATTTTTAAATAAAGCAGGGCGCTTGGCCCATTGCATATTATTGCTTGGACTCGGAGCATAGAAGAAGCAAGGCCAACTATGCAGTCGTAGGCTTGGTGCCTCAAAAAATTAGCCCAAAGGGCTTAATAAAGTATATTTTTAAATAAAGCAGGGCGCTTGGCCCATTGCATATTATTGCTTGGACTAGGAGCATAGAAGAAGCAAGGCCAACTATGCAGTCGTAGGCTTGGTGCCTCAAAAAATTAGCCCAAAGGGCTTAATAAAGTATATTTTTAAATAAAGCAGGGCGCTTGGCCCATTGCATATTATTGCTTGGACTCGGAGCATAGAAGAAGCAAGGCCAACTATGCAGTGGTAGGCTTGGTGCCTCAAAAAATTAGCCCAAAGGGCTTAATAAAGTATATTTTTAAATAAAGCAGGGCGCTTGGCCCATTGCATATTATTGCTTGGACTAGGAGCATAGAAGAAGCAAGGCCAACTATGCAGTGGTAGGCTTGGTGCCTCAAAAAATTAGCCCAAAGGGCTTAATAAAGTATATTTTTAAATAAAGCAGGGCGCTTGGCCCATTGCATATTATTGCTTGGACTCGGAGCATAGAAGAAGCAAGGCCAACTATGCAGTCGTAGGCTTGGTGCCTCAAAAAATTAGCCCAAAGGGCTTAATAAAGTATATTTTTAGATAAAGCAGGGCGCTTGGCCCATTGCATATTATTGCTTGGACTAGGAGCATAGAAGAAGCAAGGCCAACTATGCAGTGGTAGGCTTGGTGCCTCAAAAAATTAGCCCAAAGGGCTTAATAAAGTATATTTTTAAATAAAGCAGGGCGCTTGGCCCATTGCATATTATTGCTTGGACTCGGAGCATAGAAGAAGCAAGGCCAACTATGCAGTCGTAGGCTTGGTGCCTCAAAAAATTAGCCCAAAGGGCTTAATAAAGTATATTTTTAAATAAAGCAGGGCGCTTGGCCCATTGCATATTATTGCTTGGACTCGGAGCATAGAAGAAGCAAGGCCAACTATGCAGTCGTAGGCTTGGTGCCTCAAAAAATTAGCCCAAAGGGCTTAATAACGTATTTTTTTACATAAAGCAGGGCGCTTGGCCCATAGCATATTATTGCTTGGACTGGGTGCCGAATGAAATCAACAGAGCTACGGGACTTGTCATTAATTCCTGTCCAAAATGGGCATATTGTTAACAGCGCAATATCCCAATCATATAAATTATGATTAGGTTAATCTAGGATTGTGTACTGTCGTCAGGAGGGCCTAGGAACTGTGATGATATCCAATCCTTGTTGAATTTAATTAGAGTGAGCCTGTCGGCATTTTCTGTGGTGAGGCGGGACCTTCTATCAGTGACTATACCCCCAGCGGCACTGAAAACACGCTCTGATGTCACACTAGCAGCTGGGCATGCCAGCACCTCCAAGGCATACAATGACAGCTCAGTCCAAGTGTGCAGCTTGGAAACCCAGTAATTAAAGGGTACAGAAGGGTCGGTTAGGAAGCTGGTACTGTCACTGAGATACTGCTGCACCATGTTGGACAATTGTTGTCTCCTACTCAAGGTCACCGTAGTCAAATTACGTTCTTGATTGGAAGGTCTGTTGAACATCGCCCAGTTGGCGGACATCTTACCCCCACCTCTTCTTGTCATTGATGGCGTTTGTGTCCCAACCAAAGGCTGCTGTTGGAAAGAGCTGGTTCTTCGATGTATAGCGGATTCAGACGGTGATATTGCCAGCAAAATATCAAGAAGAACCCTCTTTACATGATCCATCGTTAAGCCCCTGGATGAGTGCGACAGCAGCGACTGAAATTTGTCTTTGTACCGTGGGTCCAAAAACGTTGACAACCAGTAGAGGTCGCTGTCATAGATGTGTATGACGCGTGGATCTTTGGAGACACATTGACACATTACTTCAGCCATGTGTGCTAAGCTGCAAAGACTCATCTCCTCGGTTACAACAGAATGAAGATCACTACGCGTCGTGGCCTCTAAATCGGTGTCCGCCTCCTCCTCTTCAGCCCACCCATGCTGTACCGACATAAACGTAGGGTTGGGAGTCCCATCAGGGTTCACATCAGTACCAGAGAAAAATAAATCTTCTTCATCATCACCCTCATCAACATCTTCCTGAACCAATGTAGCCTGCTGATATTGGCTAGGGTGGCTAGGATCAGCGATGTTCAATTCTGGCTCCATAGCCATCCGCTGTGCTCTCAAAGCATCTGTTTTGAGATTCAATAGGGATTCTTGGAGCAGGCAGAGCATGGGGATGGTGAGACTTATAATCGACTGATCCCCACTGACGAGTTTGGTACAGTATTCGAAGTTATCCAGCAACTCGCAAAGGTCAGCGATCCAGACCCACTCGAAAGTACCGATGTGTGTGGTATGACTTCCAGGTTGACGGGCATGTTGCAGCTGAAATTCCGCTATTGCCTTCTGCTGCTCATTAAACCTTGCCAGCATATGGAAGGTGGAGTTCCATCGCGTAGGCATGTCGCAAATTAGCCTGTGTTTCGGCAAGTTAAATTGGATTTGAAGGGCAGAAAGACTTGCAGCTGCTGTGGACGAATGTCTAAAGTGGGCGCAAATTCGCCTCACCTTATCCAGTAGCTCAGATAACTCTGGGTATATTTTGAGGAATTTCTGAACTACCAGGTTCAGGACATGCGCCATGCAAGGCACATGTACAAGTTTACCGTGCTTTATTGCCGCCACAAGGTTTGCACCATTATCGCTCACAACTAGACCTGGTTGTAGTTCCAGTGGGGCCAGCCACTCATCGGTCTGTTGCTTGAGACCTTTCCACAACTCTGTTGCAGTGTGACGTGTGTCACCTAGGCAGATAAGCTTCAGAAGAGCCTGTTGTCGCCTTGCAGAAGCAGTACTGCAAAGCTCCCAACTCGGACGTGATGGTGCTTGAGGCTCAGCAGTGGACAAGGAAGTGGCAGAAGCAGATTGGGCACTGGACATATATGAGGAGGCAGACACCCGGAATGATGTTGGGCCCGCTATTCGTGGAGTTGGAAGTATGTCAGATGGTACAGTTTTAGAAGTTGGGACACTCTCCACCAGGTTGATCCAGTGAGCCGTTAGTGAAATGTATCTGCCCTGTCCACAACTACTTGTCCACGTGTCCGTAGTTAGGTGGACTTTGGCGGTGACAGCATTTGTTAAAGCACGTTTTAAGTTGTTAACCACGTGCTGGTGTAAGGCGGGAACGGCACTACGTGAGAAAAAGTACCGGCTGGGTACAGAGTATCGTGGTGCTGCCTCAGCCATCAACTCCCGAAAAGACTCTGTACCCACAAGCCTAAACGGCAGCATTTCCACAGCTAACAACTTGGCTATTTTCGCTGTCACTTTTTGGGAATATGGGTGTGTCGGTTGGAACTTCCGCTGTCTTTCATACAGCTGTGGCACAGACAACTGCACGTTTGGACCAGACTGACAAGAGGATTGACTACTGTCATGTCTGTCTTGTAAAGCACCTTGGGAGGAGTACGCTTGAGCAGGAGCTGAAGCCTGAACACTTGCTGGTGAAGGATGTATCTGAGGTGGCCTGGAAGTGTTTGGATCAGAAGGCACTGATTTTGAACCCTGATAGGGTGCCCACTGAATTGGGTGCTTAAGAGACATATGCTTGCGCATACTGCTGGTGCTCTGGTTTCCTTTTACCGTGCCTCTGCTAAGCCTTGCCTGGCACATCTTACAGATAACCATATTTGGTAATGTTGGGCTATCCTTAAAAAATTTCCACACACTGGCTGTTCGTCCTTTATTTTTAATTGGAGGAAGAGGAGGATGACTCTGTTCAACACCAACTGTGGACACATTTTGGGCAACTGTGTTTGCAGTTTGTGCAACAGTTGGCACAGTTTGTGCCACAGTTGACGCTATTTGGGCAACTGTTCTCACAGTTTGTGTTCTGGAGACAGTACGCCTTTGTGATTTTGCCAGTGGTACATAGCCACTTTCGTCCTCCTGGTTGCTCTCTTGGCTATGCAATTCAGCAATCCAGGTAGGATCTGTGGTGTCATCATCCACCCCTTCCAGTTCAAAGGATTCTGGATAAACTGACTGAGCAGGCTGGCCAGATGAGATGTGTGTCTCATCATCCTCATCATCATCCACCTCCTGAGATACTGTTTGCATTTCGTGAAAGTGTCTTTCCTCAGGACGCGCTACTTCCAAACTTTGGCCATGAGTAGACATTTCGTCTACTTCAAGCATCTCGTCAGGCAGTGACAAAGAAACCCCTTGATAAGAACCGAATAAGTCATCCGAGTGACCAAGGTCCATATTCAAATTTTCCTCTGGCTGCCGATGGGTTGAGGCAATATGACGACTTTGAGGATTGGATGGCGCTGCATTGTCTGTAGCGACACTAGAATGTCTTGCCACGGATGATTGCGTACTGCAAGAACCAGTGGTCGAGGGCGTCTGAGCCATCCAAGATGTTATCTTGTCATGCTCATCCGGCCTCAACACACGTTTTCTTTGAGTACTGGGATTTCTAGGTAGAAAAAAGGACGTTCTATCAATCCTAGGCTGTGTACTTGTACCAGTGCCTTCTTGGGCAAGACTGCTGCGGCCACGAGCTCGTCCCTGTCCCTTTGCAACATCCTTTTTGGTAATTGTTTTTTTTTGAGACATTGTAGATGAATGCACAGTCACCAAGTTGGAGTTAGGTGTTGCTGTATGCGTCACTTGCTGGCGGGGTAAGTGTGCGCGCGCACACTTGGCAGTGAAGCCGCACACTACACTCCCTAAAAAAATTGGTTTGAAGTGCGCACAGCCACCGAGATGTGGTTAGGTTAGCTGAATGCGTCACTTGCTGGCGGGGTAAGTGTGCGCTGTCACACTTGGCAGTGAAGCCGCACACTACACTCCCTAAAAAAATTAGTTTCAAGTGCGCACAGCCACCGAGATGTGGTTAGGTTAGCTGAATGCGTCACTTGCTGGCGGGGTAAGTGTGCGCTGTCACACTTGGCAGTGAAGCCGCACACTACACTCCCTAAAAAAATTAGTTTCAAGTGCGCACAGCCACCGAGATGTGGTTAGGTTAGCTGAATGCGTCACTTGCTGGCGGGGTAAGTGTGCGCTGTCACACTTGGCAGTGAAGCCGCACACTACACTCCCTAAAAAAATTAGTTTCAAGTGCGCACAGCCACCGAGATGTGGTTAGGTTAGCTGAATGCGTCACTTGCTGGCGGGGTAAGTGTGCGCTCTCACACTTGGCAGTGAAACCGCACACTACACTCCCTAAAAAAAATTGGTTTGAAGTGCGCACAGCCACCGAGATGTGGTTAGGTTAGCTGAATGCGTCACTTGCTGGCGGGGTAAGTGTGCGCTGTCACACTTGGCAGTGAAGCCGCACACTACACTCCCTAAAAAAATTAGTTTCAAGTGCGCACAGCCACCGAGATGTGGTTAGGTTAGCTGAATGCGTCACTTGCTGGCGGGGTAAGTGTGCGCTGTCACACTTGGCAGTGAAGCCGCACACTACACTCCCTAAAAAAATTAGTTTCAAGTGCGCACAGCCACCGAGATGTGGTTAGGTTAGCTGAATGCGTCACTTGCTGGCGGGGTAAGTGTGCGCTGTCACACTTGGCAGTGAAGCCGCACACTACACTCCCTAAAAAAATTAGTTTCAAGTGCGCACAGCCACCGAGATGTGGTTAGGTTAGCTGAATGCGTCACTTGCTGGCGGGGTAAGTGTGCGCTCTCACACTTGGCAGTGAAACCGCACACTACACTCCCTAAAAAAATTGGTTTGAAGTGCGCACAGCCACCGAGATGTGGTTAGGTTAGCTGAATGCGTCACTTGCTGGCGGGGTAAGTGTGCGCTGTCACACTTGGCAGTGAAGCCGCACACTACACTCCCTAAAAAAATTAGTTTCAAGTGCGCACAGCCACCGAGATGTGGTTAGGTTAGCTGAATGCGTCACTTGCTGGCGGGGTAAGTGTGCGCTGTCACACTTGGCAGTGAAGCCGCACACTACACTCCCTAAAAAAATTAGTTTCAAGTGCGCACAGCCACCGAGATGTGGTTAGGTTAGCTGAATGCGTCACTTGCTGGCGGGGTAAGTGTGCGCTGTCACACTTGGCAGTGAAGCCGCACACTACACTCCCTAAAAAAATTAGTTTCAAGTGCGCACAGCCACCGAGATGTGGTTAGGTTAGCTGAATGCGTCACTTGCTGGCGGGGTAAGTGTGCGCTCTCACACTTGGCAGTGAAACCGCACACTACACTCCCTAAAAAAATTGGTTTGAAGTGCGCACAGCCACCGAGATGTGGTTAGGTTAGCTGAATGCGTCACTTGCTGGCGGGGTAAGTGTGCGCTGTCACACTTGGCAGTGAAGCCGCACACTACACTCCCTAAAAAAATTAGTTTCAAATGCGCACAGCCACCGAGATGTGGTTAGGTTAGCTGAATGCGTCACTTGCTGGCGGGGTAAGTGTGCGCTGTCACACTTGGCAGTGAAGCCGCACACTACACTCCCTAAAAAAATTAGTTTCAAGTGCGCACAGCCACCGAGATGTGGTTAGGTTAGCTGAATGCGTCACTTGCTGGCGGGGTAAGTGTGCGCTCTCACACTTGGCAGTGAAACCGCACACTACACTCCCTAAAAAAATTGGTTTGAAGTGCGCACAGCCACCGAGATGTGGTTAGGTTAGCTGAATGCGTCACTTGCTGGCGGGGTAAGTGTGCGCTGTCACACTTGGCAGTGAAGCCGCACACTACACTCCCTAAAAAAATTAGTTTCAAGTGCGCACAGCCACCGAGATGTGGTTAGGTTAGCTGAATGCGTCACTTGCTGGCGGGGTAAGTGTGCGCTGTCACACTTGGCAGTGAAGCCGCACACTACACTCCCTAAAAAAATTAGTTTCAAGTGCGCACAGCCACCGAGATGTGGTTAGGTTAGCTGAATGCGTCACTTGCTGGTGGGGTAAGTGTGCGCTCTCACACTTGGCAGTGAAACCGCACACTACACTCCCTAAAAAAATTGGTTTGAAGTGCGCACAGCCACCGAGATGTGGTTAGGTTAGCTGAATGCGTCACTTGCTGGCGGGGTAAGTGTGCGCTGTCACACTTGGCAGTGAAGCCGCACACTACACTCCCTAAGGTGGAGTACGTGCTAGCAGCAACGCACTGGTCTGCCACAGAAAAAATAACGCTCTATGGCTTATTAGGAACAAAAATCGATCTGGTGCAAAAACAAAAATGAAACAGCACCTCAGCTAAGCCTCTGACTGCAGCTGTTAGCAAAGCTGAGTGAGTAAGCTAAGCTATGAGGTCCGTCCTGTGTGCACTAAGGCTTCTCCTTCCTTCCCTCCCTGCCTGCCTGCCTACACAGCACTACTCCGTCCTCCTCCTAGCTCTCAGAAGAGCTTTTTGGGTTAATATAAGGAATCTTCCCTACACTGACAATCCCTGATCTGCTCCAGCATATATCTCTCTCTCCCTATACTAGGTCAGATCGTCTCAGGAATGTGCCCAAAATGGCGGGGACAAGCCTTATATACTGCCTTGCCTGTCATAGATGACATAGGCATGACGATGGACAGCAGCCAATCATAGTCCTGACACAACCAACTTTGCTATGCCATTACTGACTATGATTGGCTATCTTCACAAGTTTTCTGACCTAACACGCACGCTGTGCTGACTCGCAACATAACAGATTCTGTATTCCACAGTCCGAATCCCGAATACAGTATACAGGACTCGGATTCGTAGACTCGTAGGACTCGGAATCGTAGACTCGCTCAGACTCGCTGCTGACAGCGGGTATCTGTGACGAGTCAAGCTTATTGCCATTGAATTCCATTGGACTCGTCACTGTGCGAGTCCAAGCTGGGAGATTCGCCGAGTAACGAGTCCTGCGAGTACCTTCAGAATCGCCGAGTCCCGAGTCCTAGCGAGTAGACTCGCCCATCCCTACCAGGCACCGCAAGGGAGAGATAAAGCCAGCAGCAGTCCACAGAAGGTTCTTACTAACCACTATATGGGTGTGAGAGACACAGAGGAGGCCAGGCCAGGTTTCATACAGGTCAGGGCTTCAACACAAGTAAGACAGGAACAAGGAGGCCTTACAAATCACTCGTTGTGGAAATACTGAGGTTCTTCCAGACCACCTGGAGTGTTCCCTGGACAATGTCGGTTTAACATCAAGTAAAGGTATGGAAAATTACGCGTGTGTATGTCAGTTCTTATAGCCCTGATCCTGTCCAGCCCAGAGACTGTAGAGACAGTCCACCTGCAGAGCCACCTCCCTGTGCCAAAACCTATCCCCTCATCACTGCCCCGGGGACCCCGCTCCACCTACGAGGAGCATCACCATCAGGCTGCCCATCCAACATCCCTGGAGGTCTGCAGCAGTACTGGTGCCATCACCAGACACCGTAGGTGGCATCACGATCTATTCAACAAAACCCTTTTATCTTTCAAAACCCCCCCTTTTTTAAGCGGCCACTAGGGCAGGGACCCAGGTATCGACCGCCCGTGACAATCCCCCATAATCAATGCCCAGGATCCGAGTTCCCACAGCCTTGGGGTGGGTCAGCATTCCTGGCGTCACAAATAGGATGCCGTGCCCATGTCACCGGGTACTGTGTGCCGTGTATTGACTGTGTTTTGTGAACTGTTGACATTGGGCTACCATTACTGCTCCACAGAGTGGGAAGGAAGGGGGTGTAACGTCTGAAAGGGTGCGAAGACAGGCCCCGCCCCATGCTCTGCTGAGAACTGCCGCCACACAACGGCCCAATCCAGAAATGCTACACTTCCCACCTGCGGAGTCGCCGATTGTCTTTCTGTTTCAAAGACTGGCAGCAATTCGCTAGGGAGGAGAGAGGATGGATGCACCAGAGGCCGACGACGCAGCGGTCCCTAATCTAAATCTTGCAAACAATGCGCTTCCAGTTGAGCCCCCAGCCGGGATCACAGCACCCGTGGCTGTTGCACCGATCATGCCGATCTCTTTACCAAATGTCCCGGGAGCAAAGTGGTTACCACAGTATGATGGCCGGCCAGACACCTTGGCTGGGTTCAAAAGAAAAATCTGCAGCGTATTAGATGTGTATGCAATGACTGGTAAACAACGAGCGTCTGTTGTATTAGCACAATTGACAGGTGCAGCAGAGTTGGAGATAGAAACCTGGTCAAAGCAAGATCGGGAATCAGTCACCGCAATATTTAATAAACTCAAAGCTGTTTTTGAAAAAAACACTGAGGCTGACCTGAGGATAAGGTTTTATCACTGTAAACAGAAGCCGTAGGACTATATCAGAGACTATGCCTTGCGCTTACAGGAGGTGCTGCGAGCCTTAAATCAGGTAAACCCTAACAATGTGCAGAATGAGAACAAAGTGTTGATTGAACAATTTATCAGGGGATTACGGTCAACAGATGATAGTCGACAAGTGCGTTGGTGGGCCCTAGATCAACCTGATGCAGACTTTGCTACCCTAAAAGACTTGGTATCAGGGGGCTGCAACCTCTTGCAATCGAAGATCCTGCAATCCAACAGTGGAAAGAAAGCCCCTCTCCTGTACAAATGACCCCCTCTTCCTCAACTGTTGCAGAAACAAGTGTGCAGACTGTGACACTGGGTAGATTTGACAGCCTGTGCTCTGAGGTGCGCCAGCTGAGCCATCACTTCCTCCTCAACAAAAGACATGGCCACAGTCCTGAAAGCCCTGCAGATTAAGATGGAGACAAAGCTATCGGAGAAGATTCAGCTTTCTGACAGCCCAGAGGACGTCCCGTGGATGAGAGGAAAGAAGAACATGTCACTCCATGGGAGGACCAACGATCGCTACAGCTCTACAGGAGAATCCATCTGTTGCCGTTGCAACCAGACAGGCCACTTCGCATGACTTTGTCCTTTAAACCAGCAACCCCTGGGGTCACGGCCAACCTCCAGGAATAGATCCATCAGGCCCATCTGACAGGTACATAGGAAGACGAACGTACCTGTCCATCACGCTAGATGGCATACATACATCTGCATTGCTGGACACGGGTTTGCAGGTGACCACTATCCCTCATATCCTTTACAAAAGATTCTGGTCTGATGCAGAACTTGAACCACCAGATCCTAACCTCACTGTGCGTGCTTCAAATGGGTTACCACCTAACCTTGTAGGAGTTAGAAAGGGTACCATCACACCTGGAGATATCGTCGGCGCGCGCACGTTTTTGGCAGTCGACCAATGTCGCCGTCACCTATTTACACTTGGCGACAACTCAGCCGACGATTCGGCGATGAGCCTGACCGGAAGTTGCCTGTGCATCGCCCAAGCCCCACGGGGGATCAAGTAGGTGGTGGACGCTTCCGCGTCACACAGAGCAACCACATTAGCAATGTGGGCGTAATTTTGTCCCGCGTCTCGGAAGTAGGCGTTACACATTATGTTGTGTAACGCCTCGAAGAAGTGTGATTGGTTGCAAACAAACACCAATTACTGTGTCCTTGTTCGTAGTGCCACATCGTAAAATGTAAGCATGCATGTGCGTATTGGCTCGGTGCTCAGTCAACTCTCGTGTGATTTGTAGCGGATTATTGCTATAGGCATTGGCATGGGCAACAAGGCAAAACAGGGTGCTCGCGTGTCGAGTAATTGTATAGTGAAGCCGTATGGCGCTTTTATGTAATGTGTGTTGTGCTACTACGTTGGCTAATAAATTCACTCTTGCTTTGTTGGTCAGGATAATATTGGAGCCTTGACGAAGTATGTGTGTGCACAGATATTTGTGTGTTTGCAGTTAGGTGTGACATAATGGCCTACATGCTGAGGCTGCTCTATGCATATTTACACACATACTGTAGGCCTGTGGTTATTGTAAGTGCATACAAGTGTGTGGTGACAGATGACCCACAGAAGTGTATTGTGGATGTGGATGTTGCAGGTACATGATCCTGCAACTGCAGAGTCATGAAGAAGCTCTCATATACATTGCCCCAATATATGTTGGGGTGTACAGTGGCATGTGCTGGCCTTCATATGTCTTTCTTTACACAGAAGGGTATGTGTATGTTGTCATGCTAAATACTCACCACTTATCTGGCCAATCCTGGCACGCAGTCGGGTGATGCGTCCAGGCGTCTTATATTTCACATTAAATATACATATTCCATATGGTTATAGTTTCCTATACAGCTATCAGGTGATTGCCTGATTAGCTGAGCAGCTCAACACTTGATTAATTGTATCAAAAGGAGAACAACATGTAGAGTCAAACAATTGCTTTAAATACTCATATACATCATTTTATTTTGAGACACATATAGACATAAATATGCAGAAAAACAAGGTGCATCGTGTGTAACACATAGTACATAGTCCATAACAAAAAATGAGAGCGCACAATGATATACAAGGATTGCACATTCATAGGATAAGCAGCATTGGTTCATTAAAGATTAAAGTAATTTCTAGTAAAACAACCATAGTAATCCAGGTATGGACTGGCATTTCACAAAGCCTATTGCAGCGTCCCATAAAGTGCAAATGCAAGGTAATTTCATACAAAGTGCACAACAGATCAATTGCACATGGCACTAATGCGGGATAAGGGTGAAAACCTCCATATCTGACTCCTTACGTACGTTTCGCTTTGCTTTCAAACACGCATATGCTTCATCATGAGGAAGCATATGCGTGTTTGAAAGCAAAGCGAAACGTACGTAAGGAGTCAGATATGGAGGTTTTCACCCTTATCCCGCATTAGTGCCATGTGCAATTGATCTGTTGTGCACTTTGTATGAAATTACCTTGCATTTGCACTTTATGGGATGCTGCAATAGGCTTTGTGAAATGCCAGTCCATACCTGGATTACTATGGTTGTTTTACTAGAAATTACTTTAATCTTTAATGAACCAATGCTGCTTATCCTATGAATGTGCAATCCTTGTATATCATTGTGCGCTCTCATTTTTTGTTATGGACTATGTACTATGTGTTACACACGATGCACCTTATTTTTCTGCATATTTATGTCTATATGTGTCTCAAAATAAAATGATGTATATGAGTATTTAAAGCAATTGTT
This sequence comes from Allobates femoralis, assembly GCA_033576535.1. Lineage (NCBI taxonomy): Eukaryota > Metazoa > Chordata > Amphibia > Anura > Aromobatidae > Allobates > Allobates femoralis. The sequence continues at coordinate 556,957,092 of JARQOC010000003.1, forward strand.
TGACTCCACATGTTGTTCTCCTTTTGATAGTCTTATATTTCAGATCTGCAATTTTTTTGCAGGTCTGCTTTGGGCTGCGCAAAACACCCAGCCTCCTCTCCAGCCGCCTCTGCACCTTCAGCAGGACACCCTGCTTGTGGAGACGTGGATGGGTGTGGTGCTGGTGACATCAGTAATCCCTGGTGTCACATAGATCAACCAGGATAAGGAGCTCAGGCTCCCCCCACACTGCAGCTCGCCTGGGTGCCGCCATTTTAGTATTCTGCAGGGGAAGGTAAAGCACCAGGAAGGCGGCACCAAAAGTATGACAATGTTATGGCGTACCAACACACGGGAGAAATGAGACATGTTGACGGGGGCCCAGAGGCGCAAAAACGACAAGATACACTGTATGCTTTGGCATCATAGACTTTAAACATAAATCCTGCCACTACAGCGCTCTGATGCAGACTTGAGTTGACATGTAATGACAATTGTGTTGGTGTTAACACACATTTGGCCGTCGCACATCTCTGCACTTTGAACACACACAGCCGCAAGCACAGAGGCCACATCAATGTGCTACTTTATAGTATGTACGCTCCTGGGTAATACACCTTTGGACGCACACATCATCAAATCTGGCGCCGAGGAACAAGACTACCAATTGGAATGCTTGAGCTCCCACCAATCCACGCAGACCGGCAGAGGTAGTAAATACGCCCTTGAAACGCCTACTGGACATGTTTAGGCGATGTGTGCTGTCGCTCTTGACATCGCTATTGACACGTTACACATGGCGATCACTACACATCGCCCCAGAATGGTCGCCCGGTTTCAGAGCTGGGATGTGAAGCCAGGTGTCCACTCAGATGTGTCGCCCTCGCCCAGTCACATTAGGCGACGCTTTGGCAATGTCGCCGGAGATAGGCCACGCCTTACCGTCGCCATAGAAATCGCCGACCATATCTCCAGGTGTGACGGTACCCTAAAGGATCCATATATTATTCTTGGTACAAATGTCATTGCTAATTTATTGAGTGAAGTGTTGTTCTTGCTCCAACAGATTGCAGATACTGCCAATCCCCGGCAGCAGAGAGTGCTTCAGAAAGAAATCAGAGCCCTCCAGCATCAACAACAGGTAAACCTGACAGGTGGAGAAATTGGTAGTGTACGGGTAACAGACCCGATTCCCATTGTGGTACCACCATTGAGAGAAATCATAATCTGGTGTCGGGCAGCAATAGGCTTCAGAGGGCAGGACTACCAGGTGGTAGTAGAACCCATAAGCTCAGAAAGCAGGCCTACACTCTTGACAGCCAGAGGGGTGGTTGATGTATGCAGGGGAAGGGTATCCATACGCATATTAGACTGTGGAGAAAATGAAGTCAAATTACCCAAATATTCCACTGTTGCTAAATTGTGAACTGTAGATAACAATGCAATACATGAAGTGGAACCCTTGACCCCACCAGATTCGGTGGAGGATAACAGTTCCAAGGGACAGTTAAAGGACTGGTGTCAAGAGCTCCATATAGGAACTGACCACACTCCTTTCCACCAAAAGCATGGTGTCTATAGGGTAAACACCATATACTCACAGGAGACAATCCACCCATCAAAGAGCAATATAGACCTATCTCACCAGCTCACTACCAGCGGGCCAAAGAGATGTTGCAGGACATGAAGGACGCAGGGGTCATAAGAGATAGTTGCAGTCCCTGGGCAGCTCCATTTGTCCTAGTCAAAATGAAAGATGGTAGCATGAGGACGTGTGTTAATGATAGACAGGTAAATCGCATAACACATAAAGATGCTTACCCGTTACCTTGCATAGAAGAGTCACTTGCTGCATTAAAGTCTGCTACTTACCTTCCAATGCTAGATCTTACTAGTGGGTATCTCGGGCATGTGGTCAGCTCAGAAGGAGTGGCACCAGAACCTGACAAGATCAGCATCATCAAGGAATGGCCAGAACCGACCAGCATTAAAGAGGTACGTGAATTCCTGAGACTGGTAGGGTACTACAGGTGGTTCATCAAGGGCTGCACGAAAATAGCAGCACCCTTGCCAGATCTAGTGGTAGGTCAGACCAAGAAGGGCAAATCCAGAGTGTGTTAAGTAGCAAGAAGAAACTTTCAAACAGAAGAAAGAAGCCCTGACTGGAGAAAAGATCCTTGCCTATCCTGACTACCAGCAACGTGGGATTGGGAGTTGTCTTGTCCCAGAGACAAAATGGTAAAGAGAAGGTGATTGCCTATGCCAGCAGGAAGCTCCGTCCTACAGAAAGGAACCCAGAGAACTACAGCTCGTTCAAGCTGTAATTCCTGGCCTTGGTCTGGGCTATCACAGAACGGTTCAAACACTACCTGGCATCTACAAAATTCACCGCCTTCACAGATAATAATCCTCTTACACACCTGGAAACTGCGAAGTTATGTGCAATGGAGCAACACTGGCCCGGTTGTCAAACCATCAAGTACCGGGCGGGCCATTAGAACACCAATTCTGATGTCTTATCAAGGATTCCTCACCTACCAGATGTGGGAGAAGATGTGAATGAGTTGGAAGAGGTAGAGTTACCCGCATTCCACCATCACAGTGCATCTCAGTGTCAACAGGCTTCTCGAAAATGTGGGCAAATAATAGTCAATCCTTTGACTCACCATGGATGGAAGGAGACTCAAGACAGTGACCCAGCTGTCAGCCTAGTAAAAGAGCTGATAACCCAAGAGTACTCACGTCTTAGTCCAGATGCTCCACAAGAAGCACGACTCCTGTGGAAGTAGATTGTTCATCTACCAGGGCAAGTTGTGCCGGCATTACGTAAATAGCAGAACACATGAGATGGTCTGTCAAATAGTGGTTCCGAAGAAAGATGTCAAGATGGTGTTTGATACTTACCATAATCAAGTAGGAGACTTCGGATGGAAGAAGCTCGAGATGTTATTATGTGATCGATTCTTTTGGGTTGGCATGAGTGGCGCCATAAAGAGGTGGTGTAAACATTGTGTACCATGCAGCTTAAGAAGGAAATATTGTGAAAGCCAAACAGCACTACTACAGCCAGTTGAAACCACACAACCACTCGAAATAGTAGCCTTGGACCATGTGAAGCTAACACCCAACAGATCAGGCTACACCTACGCCTTAACCATGGTTAACTTCACCACCTGTTGATGACAGTCTCCCATACCATCGAAACATGTTGTGGAGTGTGCATGAGGCTCAAATAAAGGTTTGTTAAACTCTACCCCTCTTGTGGTGTTCCTTGGCGCTCCAGCAGAATTCTACAGCATTTCCTTTTTTTCAACATGCAACGATTCAAAACACAAGGCCAAGTCAACCTGTCATTGGCTACAGCAGAATAAAGTGAAGCTTCTGGAGTGGCCATCACAGTCTCCTGACCTCAATATCATTGAGTCACTCTGGGGAGAACTCAAGCATGCAGTTCATGCAAGAAAGCTCAGGAATTTAAAGGAACTGGAGGCTTTTGGCCAAGAAGAATGGCAACACACAAAACCAAAAACGACTTTAGTCTGATTATGTGAAAATATGCAAAACGTTTATTTTTATTTATGTTTAGACAAGGGACAGGTCATTGTGAATGCATAAAATTACATTGGCTGGGGAGCCAAGAGTGTGGTAGGGGCTATACAATAATTACAGCATGTTTATATTATGATAGTATACATCCATATTATACATGTACAAAAGAGTAGTTATTACAGGTGTACAATCTTTAGTACACATCTACATTTATATGCACAATCAGTACCATAATGGCAAATAATGCAGGTATAGATTTCAACCTTTCAATTTTTTAGAGGACTGCTTAATATATTTCCAAAAAGTAATATTGTTACCCCCTAGACCCTATAAGGGTCAACACCTTAGTATTGTTATATGGTTATCTGCTGTTACAATTTAGATCTCATATTAGAGAAATAACCTTTTTACTCAGCCAGATTGCTGGTCACATCTTGGTGATTAAGGGGTATTTTTACTCCTGTATTTATATAGCCAGGCCTCAAGAGTTAATTGGTCTTGTGCAGGGGTTAGAAATTGTCTGTCACAGTTTTTACATGGGTTCTTACCATATATTAGTTGCATCTTTCTCCATGATATATCTATGGTTCACTTTCCATGTAATTCTATATACCGTATATACTCGTGTATAAGCCGACCCGTGTATAAGCCGACCCCCCTACTTTTGCCCCCAAAACCTGGGAAAACCTATTGACTCGTGTATAAGCCGAGGGTGGACCCCAGCACAGGTATACAGCCCCCAGCAGTGTGGTATACAGCAGCCCCAGAGGTATATACAGCAGCCCCAGTGGTAGTATACAGCAGCAGCCCCAGTGGTATATACAGCAGCAGCCCCAGTGGTATATACAGCAGCAGCCCCAGTGGTTAGTGTACAGCAGCCCCAGAGGTATATACAGCAGCCCCAGAGGTATATACAGCCCCAGTGGTAGTATACAGCAGCCCCAGAGGTATATACAGCCCCAGTGGTAGTATACAGCAGCCCCAGTGGTAGTATACAGCAGCCCCAGAGGTAGTATACAGCAGCCCCAGTGGTGTATACAGCAGCCCCAGAGGTATATACAGCCCCAGTGGTAGTATACAGCAGCCCCAGAGGTATATATAGCCCAAGTGGTAGTATACAGCAGCCCCAGTGGTAGTATACAGCAGCCCCAGAGGTAGTATACAGCAGCCCCAGTGGTGTATACAGCAGCCCCAGAGGTAGTATACAGCAGCCCCAGTGGTGTATACAGCAGCCCAGTGGTAGTATACACGCAGCCCCAGAGGTGTATACAGCCCCCCCCCCAACAGTATACAGGCCCCCCTTGCAGCACAAACCTGTAAAGGAAGAGATTAGTATACTTATCACTGTCCCGCTGCCGCTCGTCCGCCACCGTCATTGCGCTCCTCCGTCTTCATGCAGCGTCTTCCGACTTCCTCTGGCACGCAGACAATGACGTCATTGCCTGCGCCGACCGGAGGAAGTCGGAAGAAGACGGATGAAGACGGAAGAGCGCGATGACGGCGGCGGGACAGCGGTAGCGGGACAGTGATAAGTATACTAATCTCTTCCTTTACAGGTTTGTGCTGCAAGGGGGGGCCTGTATACTGATGGGGGCGGGTACTGTGTATACACTGTATACAGTGTATACAGTATACAGTGACTCGCGTATAAGCCAAGGGGGGGACTTTTCAGCCCAATTTTTGGGCTGAAAAACTCGGCTTATACGCGAGTATATACGGTACATGATTTTCCTAGTAGTCTAATATAACACTATCAAGGACATGCCTGAGCAGCCACTACTGCTGCTCACATAGAAAGACAAGACAAGGAGGGATTATGCTCTCTGGACCTAATGTGTCCCCTGTTTAGACAGACTCATGATATTAACCACCATCGCACTAATCACCCGCAATTACAGCCTTGTTGGGAAATTACTCAACCAGTTGTACCTTAATGTGGCGTGCGTGCAGCCCCCGTCCTTACTCAACAGCAGCCGCACGCTCTGATGCGCATTTCGGCTTTCTTCTTCAGAGAGCAACGCTCTAACCATGAGTGGAAAAATGTTTTTGTGTTATCATTCTTACTCTCTGAGAAAAGGCCTAGGAAGCAAAAAATCTGCAGGGGCATGTAAACGTTTGAGCACAACTGTAGCCGCGTTCACTAATTTTAGGTAAATTGTTTGGATTTCCCATCCTGAACCGTTTCTGGAATGTTCATGACAAATTTGAGATTGGTGAACATATTCGGCGAAGGTTTGCTCATCTCTAGTAGGGAGTACCCGACAAACTGCTGAACTGTGAAGGAGAAGCAGGTAAAGATGTTATAGTGGGTTGACAAACAAGTGGTGTGGTCGGTGTCTGAGATCGGTCAAAACCAGCTGGTGACAAGCTCTCACTCACCCGACTGTAGTAGGTAAACAAGTGGAGTTTCTGCAGCCGGACACCTTTTGGACAACACTTTCCATGGTGACGGAGGGTGGGGATGCAGCAGATGCGGTTGATGTGGTGGACGGTGTTTGGTTATTCTTGCTAGGCACAATTTTAGTGCGGTAACCTTGCCAGAGTAATTCATGGTGGTGGGATATGTGGTGGTTCATGCATGTCAGTCAAATTGTTCGATTTTTTTGCCTCTACTGAAGTTTTTTTCATATACTTTGCAAATATAGTGAGTTGGGTCATCTTTTGCAGTATCAACCTTTTCTGCCCTTGACAATTGCAGACACATTACCGATGCCATTCAGGACCAGAGTTGTGGCTGAGAATGCAGTGCTTGTCATGCTCACATCACTCAGTCTCTGTGTAGAAAGGCACAACTTAATCTCCTCATCTTCCTCCTCCTCCTTTGCTGAGCCACTCAACTGCGTGACTCTGGGTTGATTCCAAGTGGGATCTCAAACCTCATTACCATCCTCTTTGTGGTCCCACCCACTCCTTGATATGAAAGTCACCCTCCTCTTCTTCATGCCATGAATGCACAATATTGTGTGGGTGCTCCTGTATCTGAGTGTCAGTGTCATGATCACCTCCACCCCCGGGGGTTAACATCTAGTAATTAGGGTCTGGATTCTGCTGTGTGCTTACTGTATTTATCCCTGGATCCAAGTACAAAAGAATTTGGGCATTGGTGCACATGCTTTTCTCCTCTGGAGTATGTGAATCTTTGGAGCTGACCTCTGATGTCCATGGAATGCATGAATATGTCTGCAAAATTGCCCATATGTGTTTCCTCACAATCAGTTGTGTGGTGTCAGGATTCGGGCTCTTCCAGATTAATTTTTGTTTTTCTTTGCCCTCATCCATTATGCTGCTACTCCTGTCCATGTGTTCCTACTTTCCTGATTATAAAAGCTCCAGTCCTTCTTTCAGGCTTTTCTTGAATATTTTTCTTCTGCTCTGGCTCCTCTGTGCATCTTGTGAATTTGCTCAGTCTCCAGTTATTCTGGGTCAGTTCTTTCATCTGCAGCAAAGGCGTCTACTTTGCTGGCCCCACACGTGCTGACTAGAGAAGTGTTCCTGCTCCCAGCTACCTTCTGTTCTCTCTGTGCACCTAAGGTCTGCAACACTAAAGGCTCTGCTCCTACAATTAATTTGTTTTGTCTATTACAGTACAGTGAGTCCTCACTTAACGACGGGGTTAGGGACCAGAAGGTCCGTCGTTAAGCGTGTCCCGTCGTTAAGCGTGACCCTGTATTCTCCAACCGGAGTCCAGTTATGCTGTCCAGTTGCTGCTCCCATCTGCCCGCAGGCTGTGTTCTACAGCTTCCGGCCGCCCATGCTGTACAGTCCAGCACTTTGGGGGGCCGCGTTTAAACGGTGCACCGTTTAAACACGTCCCCCAGAGCGCTGGAATGTACAGTGTACAGCATGGGCGGCCGCAAGCTGTACAACACAGCATGCGAGCAGATGGGAGCAGCACCCGGACAGCAAAACAGGACTCCGGTTTGTGAATACTGTGCAGTACTGCACAGTACAATGTACCAGAATCCTGAGACCAGGAGCCACCAGGGAAATCACCTTTCATAATCTCAGGAGACTGACCGTCGTAAGTGCGAGTCGTCACTAAACACAGCCGTCGTTAAGCGGGGACTCACTGTATTTGCAAATGCTCTGCTGTGGACTTGGGACAATAGTATTAGCTGCACCGCACTGGGCTGAAATTCGGGACTGTGTTTGCCCAGAGACTTTTACATTACCGGCTTCGCAGTGTGAACAAGTAATTAATGACTGTCTTCCATTACCTGCTTATTGTATGACATTTTATTTAAATTATTTCCACTGCTGGCCTTGCCAGGTATCAGAACTATTCCCTGAAAGACCCTATATGCCATCTTATTTTGCTTGTTTTCTTCACCTGTACCAGAACTTGTTTGTTTCACATTTTGGTAAACATAGACTTGAACTTAAACCTTGCCTCTGTTTTGTCTTGCCCTAGCTATCAGATTCCTGAAAATATCCACATAGTGAGACGGGCTGGAAGGGAAGGGTTTACTTGAATACCAGGACGGTGGCTTCGGTGGGGATCACGCCTGGTCGGGTCCGGGTTCTGTGCCCTGGGCACTCAATGGCTAATGGGAAAGGTGATTGGGGAATTAGGGCGCTGAGGTGATGGTATGGTGCAGCAGAGGTAGTACAGCTCCCCACAGGCAGAGCTTTTCCTCAGCGCAGCGGGGTGGATGAGGGAGGTTGTAGTCCCCAATCTCTGTGGTGCTGCAGAGACCTTTCAGGCGACAAGTAAATGAAGCCAGACACCAAATCAGCTCAACAGTTCCTTTACTGGTACCAGTTGGATAAGGTACACGGTGCAGTCCAACTCACCGGGGATTATAGCCACAGGTATAAGGGTTCACCACATAGTCCATCAGAGGTGTCGTTCAATTCTCCTTCTTGGTCTCTATGCACAATGGCTCTCTGCCCTGTTAAGTCTTTGTTATCTCTTGGCGTCTTGGACCTAGCTATGGGACTGAGGTTAGGCTCCTTGGTGGGTGTTGTGGCTCCCTTGTCAAAGCCCACAACGTGCTGGTCTGCGGTTTGGGGTAAATCAAACCGCCTCGGCACCAGTTTCACAGGTATGACCTGGGCACTCCAGACGGCTCCTACCAGACCTGGAGTGTCCCCTTCTTGTCTGAGTCACCTCCACTCAGAGTCCCTGCGTCCGTCCATTCTGTCTCTCTGTCACCATCTGACTGACTTGTATGTCAACTGTCACTAATGTCTCCTGCTCTCTTAAGCTCCACCCCCCCTGGGACCTACTGAATTACAGTCCTCTGTGCTAGGGTGTCTGTGGGTGGGTTCGGTAGACAGACTCTGTAGTTCCCCCCCTCCACCTGTGACTATGGGGATACTACACCTTTCTTTTGGGGTGCAGTACCTCCCTGTGGTGTCCCCCCAGGGGGGGCGCCACAATAGCGTTGTTACAGGATACTCCAGCCTAATTAATGAATCTGTTGGGGCAATGACTACGGAGACACGGGTAGAGTAACTGTTTACCATGATTAAATCTTTAAAGAGGATTTGGAGGCGCTGCAAATAGGAATGAGCAAGTCTACTAGCTACTATTCGGCTACTCGCCGAATAGTAGCGGTATTCGGGTACTCGCTACTCGCCGAGTAAATTAGGATTACTCGGGATTAGCAAGTACCGAGTACTTTTGCAGTGTATCAATGGATACACTACGAAAGTCCTGTAAAAGAGAAGAAAAGTGGTTACAAAATAAAAAAAATTGGATACTCACCTTAACCGACGGCTGCACTGTGATTGGCCGATGGACATCTATGCATGGAAAAGGACCTTTCACTCTCCCAACCAATCAGATGGCTGGGAGAGATCTGGCCAATCAGATGCCGCCACCTGATTGGTCAGATGGCAAGGTCCTCTCAGGTACACCGAGGACCTTGCCATCTGGCCAATCAGGTGGCCGCTAGCGATCACGTGATTGTGACGGTTAAGGTGAGTATCCGATTTTTTTATTTTGTAACCACTTTTCTTCTCTTTTACAGGACTTTTGCAGTAGTACTCGGAATCGCTATACTCGCAACGAGTACCGTGTACTGGGACCTACTCGTTGTGGGTATAGCGATTCAGAATACTGCAGTACTCGCTCATCCCTATCTGCAAAACAAATTTGCAGGCTTGGAGTTTCTGAGCTGATGCCCGGTAACACACCTAAGTTGCCGCTGTTCAGATTTAACAGCTACAGCGAAAAATTTTGTGGTTTTGTAAATCAATGTATTTTATATTTTGATGTGCATTCTGCTTGCATTTGTACTGATTGATCTAAAGTTTTGTGTATAATTATGTTGCTTACTTTGCTAGCGCTAGCCTTGCTGATGATCCAAAAAATTGTATAGATTGGGCACACCAAGAGAGATTAATGTACGTCCACAAGTAGATTAAGGTGTCAAAAAAATGTATTGTTTCTTTATTAGGTCACACAGTACATAGATCAGACCAACGTTTCGGCCAGCAGGCCTTCATCAGGGTACTAATAAAACAAAGATAACAGTACAGAAAAAATACAGCGTGTTAGTTACACAACAGGATGCGATAACGATTAAAGTGTTTTAGGTGTTCCCGTGCGGTTTTGTGTAATATGTGGTGATTCAAATAAAGAAACTAAATGTGAATAAAAATAGTGGGCCGTGGATCGGAACAAGTGTGGGTTACCAAAACTAATCTCGTGGAGCCAGTAGTGTAATAGAGGGGCAGTGAAGTATATCTTTAAGATCCTATTTCCCCATCCTATTAAGATGGCCTCCATGGGGAAAAAGGAAAAAAGGGAGAAGAGTAGCAGAATAAAAAGAATTAAGATAAGGCAAAAATGGAATAGTATAATTACCCATAGTACTGGTGATGGGTCAAAAGGCAGAACAAAATAGATCTGTCTGGAATCAATCAATGTTCCAATGCTAAAAATGAGAAGTAAGTTAAACAAAAGCAGCAAGACAAAGCAAAAGCTGAAATGTGAGTTCAAGCCCAAAGGGTGAATCATGTTAGGGTTATGTGATGCCATTTAAAGTTTTCTCAAAGAGTAATGGTCCTAGAAGGTAGTGATTATCCAATAACGGATAAAGAGGACACAGGAAAAAAGAAAAAAGAGGTACAGACCCCTGAGTTCTATGTGAGAGGTTATGCTGCGTAATGTGAGCAACCACCAAGTATAAGAGTAGAGGAAACTCCATGATGTGCAATTTACACAGTAAAAAAAGGGGGTAGATCTCAAAGAATCAATCATGATGAGAAGGTACCTTAGGGTAGTAAGATCTGGAGACAATCAAAAGTGGTCACCAGACCAATCAATAATGTTTAACAGGTACTGATACTAACAAGGGTAAAACAAAGTAAAGGAATAGTAAAACTTGTGAAAATAAATATATAGAGAGGAATCATAGAGTAAAAATGGATGCCACAGTGTAGATTACCTTGAAATGCCAAACCAGGGGCTTGGGCACATCTATAAAGAGATAGAGATTAGCTAAGATGAGTGGAGCATTATAGAAAAAACAGACCTCTGAGTATGTGGCAGAAATACAGACCTATGAAAGCTGAGTCAAGGCTCAGAGGTATACGGAACCTGTATTAGGAGAGAGGGTGACAGTCTTAAGAGGGAATAATAGATAAGAGCAGAGGTTATGGAGTAAGGATCGGTAGCTCAATTACCTTGTGTGCGTCCCTGCTGGGTGCGAGGAGATGTGCGGCGAGTGATACAGTGTGGCCGCGCTATAAAGAGCGAGGGGCGGGACGATGTGATGTCATATCCCTAGTTTGACCCGCACGGAAGTGCGGGGAGACAGAGCGGCGGAACGCAAGCCGCGTCTGTGTTGTGAACCAGCGTGTTGCGCATGCGCACTAGTTAGAAGAGAGGCATCGGTGGTCATGGTGCTTGTGACGATTTAGACGATTTTCTACTGCTAAAGTGCATGTTTCCACCGTTGGTGCAGCTTGTGCCATATTGTAGGATGCGATTCAATAGTGCATCTAAGGTATAAGAAAAATAACGTTAGTAGAGCAATTATAGTGTTAATAAGCAGCAATTGGCATAGAATATCAGACTTAGAATGTAAAATACATATTATTATGTACTATTACAGATTTCAATTTTCTTAGAGGGAATGTCCTAAATGGCTCAGGATGAGATTAGTGTATATTTAGTAGATAGAAAAGCAACATATATCTGTGCAATAACATGAACATTGGGAACCTTAGGAGTAAAGTGCATATAGTCCTTTATGGTCAATGATAATGGGAATAAGGGAAGAATTCATGAAAAAAAGATTAAGTAAGGAGGTATATCCCAATTTGTTGACATGTAATAACTGAATGCATACATAAATTAGAAAAAATTGTTAATGCTTATTCTCTGTGAGTTATCATTGCCAAATAGAACCAATGACTAAGATCCCTAGGTACTCATGGGAATAATACATCACAATGTTATGTCAAAATTGTTCGTATTCACGGTTGAGCCCCAAGGGTTCTAGGGTCTGCAGTGTGTGGATCCAGAAGGCTTCCCGCAATTTAAGCCTCCGTATACGATCCCCACCCCTTCTTTGTGGAGGAATATCTTCAATGATTTGGAACCGTAATTGGGATACGTTGTGGCCATGATTCAAAAAATGAAAGGGAATAGGCAGGAGTGTATTACTACAACGAATAGTAGACTTGTGTTTGCTTATGCGGTCGCGTATATGTTGAGTGGTCTCACCAACATACACGTGACCGCAAGGACATTTAATCAGGTACACCACATAAGAGGATGCGCAGGTATAAAAACCCTTGATGGGGTAGCGTTTGCCTGTGCGGGGGTGTGTGAAGAATTCACCTTTAATGACGTTATTACATTGATTACAGCCCAGACAGGGAAAAGTTCCTTTTCTTTGGGTTTGAAGGGTCATTTGGGTTGTCTTTTTTCCAGGGCCAATGTCTGCTCTTACCACTGTTTGCCTAATGTTTAGGGCTTTTTTATGACAAAAGAGTGGGGCGTTTGCAAATTCGGGAATCTCGGGGTAACTTTTGTGTAAGAGATGCCAATGTTCACGGATTGATCCTTGTATAAGTCTGTTAAAGGGATGGTATGTGGATATAAAAGGAATCCTTGGACCAGGCTGTCTTTGGTGAATTGAGGGATTTAAGTGGCCCTTGGCGATCTGTATCGGGTACCCTCTATTCCTGAACTTGGTTGTCATTTCATTGTGTCTGACGGATTTCACTACTGGGTCAGACACAATGCGGTCAATTCGCATGTGTTGCGATCTTGGTAAGGAGATCTTTACATGGCGTGGATGGCTGCTGCTATAATGCAACAAACTATTCCTGTCCGTGGGTTTTATATATAAGTCAGTGGTTAGAGTTCCAGTGGGATCAATCGTAACCATTGTGTCAAGAAAATTAATGCTCCGTTCGTCGTGGTGCATAGTGAATGTCAAATTGGGGATTAAGGTGTTGAGCTCATGAAAAAAGGAATTAAGCATAGTGATGGTACCATTCCAAATTAAAAATATATCGTCAATGTAACGGCGCCACATCAGGACGTGTTCCGTTACAATGGGATGGTTGAATATAAAGTCATGTTCAAACTTGCCCATGAAAATATTTGCGTACGGGGGGGCTACATTGGCCCCCATTGCTGTGCCGCGTTTCTGAAGATAGAAAATATCCTGAAAAAGAAAAAAGTTATTTTCCAATACAAGGTGTAACAGATCAATGCATAACTCCTTCCTTAAGGGGTCAAAGTTTTCTTGTTGATCAAGGAACCATTTGACAGCAGCAATTCCCATCTCATGATCTATACAGGTATAGAGACTGTTCACATCCATTGTCACAAGAATAGAATTTGGGGGAACATGATTCAACCCTCTAATGATCCCCAAAAATGCACTAGTGTCTTTGATATATGACCTCAAGGATGGAACGAGTGGACTTAACATTTTCTCAAGAACCTTAGATAAAGGAGATAATATTGAATTAGTGGAGGCCACGATAGGTCTCCCCGGTGGTCTCGTCAGGTGCTTGTGAACTTTGGGAAGAGTATATAAGACCGGTGTGATAGGATATTGAATCACGAGAAAATCGGCCAATTTTTGGTCGACTGCCCCATTCGACCTGTAACGGTCTATCGTTTTTTTGATCTCTTTCCGAATATCATTTGTAGGGTCCCTCGTTAACATCATATAGGTCATATTGTCGGAAAGCTGTGATTTAATCTCACTCACATAATAGTCTTTATCAAGTATTACCAAAGCACCGCCTTTGTCAGCTGGTTTTATTACTATACTTGTATTATCCTTAAGGGATTTTAGGGCCCTGGACTCAACCTGTGTCAGGTTATGTTTCAAATGTACTTCCCCGTTGTGAATTCTATCCTCAATACCTTTTATATCACGTGTGACTAATTCTATATAGGCCTCTACTGGATGATATTTTTTCGGGGGCATGAAGGAGCTTGGAGAGGTTAAACCAAGTTCCTTGAGGCTTAAAGTGTTATCATTGGTATTACTGGGTAGAAATGGATTGACATGGAAGTGGGTTTTGAGTCTCAGAGACCTGAAAAAAACCTTTCAACTCCTGTTCTAATTGAAAGGAGTTGTATGATGGTGTTGGACTGAAGGATAGTCCCTTCTGTAGGACATGAAGTTCTGCCGGGGAGAGAATATAGGATGAGATGTTGTACACCAGTTGTGACCCACCTGTGACCTTGTCACCATCCGTGAGGGTCCCGGTATGCCTCTTGCCCCTCCGTGTCTTTTTCGGGCCGGGCGTCGACCTAAAAAAGGGGGGGGCGGATACTGGGGAGGATAATGTGGATACGGTCCATAGGATTGTGGATGTCCATATTCTCCCTCTGAGCCTGAGGAGGAATAATATCCTGCTCTTGGTGGTGGGGGTTCTGCAGAACGCCATCTGTAGACTTGTTGTTTCTCGTAATCTTCTCTGTCCCTGTTGAACTTCGCCTTTTTACGAGCTTGAAGAGTTTTTTTGAATTCGTTATTAGAAGAAAGGGCCTTTTTCTTGGCCTTTTCAAAGTCGGTGTTGGATAATGAATCCTTGAGTTGTTCCTCTAAAGCGGTTACGCTCTCACTGAGTTTCTCTAATTCGTCATGTAGAAATTCAATTGTTAACAAGATTAAATCCATTGAACACTTATTTAAGATGCTCTCAAATTTTGTACAAAAGGCTTCATTGTCCGAAAAAAGGGTCGGACGTAAGGATACACGAAGACCTCGTGGTATGCGTTGAGCCCGATGATACTCAGCCAGAGTTATATAGTGTAAATCTAATGCGGTTTGTTTTTTCAGTTCCCTCTCGAAGCTGGTCGCTCGGGTTTCTTCTGGCGGTGTGTCAAGAAACTCTTTAGGTTTCTTCACACGCGAGAGGATAGTGTTGGTGTAATCACTATCATAGGAGAAGGTTTGGAACGACATCTGATATATACGGAGCACCTCCTAAATAATAGAGCAGTAATACAGAGTATGGAGGGCTCTACGTATGTAGGATTGGGTGCACCAATAAAAAGAGAGAGCAAAAAATTGTATAGATTGGGCACACCAAGAGAGATTAATGTACGTCCACAAGTAGATTAAGGTGTCAAAAAAATGTATTGTTTCTTTATTAGGTCACACAGTACATAGATCAGACCAACGTTTCGGCCAGCAGGCCTTCATCAGGGTACTAATAAAACAAAGATAACAGTACAGAAAAAATACAGCGTGTTAGTTACACAACAGGATGCGATAACGATTAAAGTGTTTTAGGTGTTCCCGTGCGGTTTTGTGTAATATGTGGTGATTCAAATAAAGAAACTAAATGTGAATAAAAATAGTGGGCCGTGGATCGGAACAAGTGTGGGTTACCAAAACTAATCTCGTGGAGCCAGTAGTGTAATAGAGGGGCAGTGAAGTATATCTTTAAGATCCTATTTGATAAGTGGCCTCCATGGGGAAAAAGGAAAAAAGGGAGAAGAGTAGCAGAATAAAAAGAATTAAGATAAGGCAAAAATGGAATAGTATAATTACCCATAGTACTGGTGATGGGTCAAAAGGCAGAACAAAATAGATCTGTCTGGAATCAATCAATGTTCCAATGCTAAAAATGAGAAGTAAGTTAAACAAAAGCAGCAAGACAAAGCAAAAGCTGAAATGTGTGTTCAAGCCCAAAGGGTGAATCATGTTAGGGTTATGTGATGCCATTTAAAGTTTTCTCAAAGAGTAATGGTCCTAGAAGGTAGTGATTATCCAATAACGGATAAAGAGGACACAGGAAAAAAGAAAAAAGAGGTACAGACCCCTGAGTTCTATGTGAGAGGTTATGCTGCGTAATGTGAGCAACCACCAAGTATAAGAGTAGAGGAAACTCCATGATGTGCAATTTACACAGTAAAAAAAGGGGGTAGATCTCAAAGAATCAATCATGATGAGAAGGTACCTTAGGGTAGTAAGATCTGGAGACAATCAAAAGTGGTCACCAGACCAATCAATAATGTTTAACAGGTACTGATACTAACAAGGGTAAAACAAAGTAAAGGAATAGTAAAACTTGTGAAAATAAATATATAGAGAGGAATCATAGAGTAAAAATGGATGCCACAGTGTAGATTACCTTGAAATGCCAAACCAGGGGCTTGGGCACATCTATAAAGAGATAGAGATTAGCTAAGATGAGTGGAGCATTATAGAAAAAACAGACCTCTGAGTATGTGGCAGAAATACAGACCTATGAAAGCTGAGTCAAGGCTCAGAGGTATACGGAACCTGTATTAGGAGAGAGGGTGACAGTCTTAAGAGGGAATAATAGATAAGAGCAGAGGTTATGGAGTAAGGATCGGTAGCTCAATTACCTTGTGTGCGTCCCTGCTGGGTGCGAGGAGATGTGCGGCGAGTGATACAGTGTGGCCGCGCTATAAAGAGCGAGGGGCGGGACGATGTGATGTCATATCCCTAGTTTGACCCGCACAGAAGTGCGGGGAGACAGAGCGGCGGAACGCAAGCCGCGTCTGTGTTGTGAACCAGCGTGTTGCGCATGGGGTAGCGTTTGCCTGTGCGGGGCAGATCGCCGAGGGCCACTTAAATCCCTCAATTCACCAAAGACAGCCTGGTCCAAGGATTCCTTTTATATCCACATACCATCCCTTTAACAGACTTATACAAGGATCAATCCGTGAACATTGGCATCTCTTACACAAAAGTTACCCCGAGATTCCCGAATTTGGAAACGCCCCACTCTTTTGTCATAAAAAAGCCCCAAACATTAGGCAAACAGTGGTAAGAGCAGACATTGGCCCTGGAAAAAAGACAACCCAAATGACCCTTCAAACCCAAAGAAAAGAAACTTTTCCCTGTCTGGGCTGTAATCAATGTAATAACGTCATTAAAGGTGAATTCTTCACACACCCCCGCACAGGCAAACGCTACCCCATCAAGGGTTTTTATACCTGCGCATCC
Source organism: Allobates femoralis (assembly GCA_033576535.1). Taxonomy (NCBI): domain Eukaryota; kingdom Metazoa; phylum Chordata; class Amphibia; order Anura; family Aromobatidae; genus Allobates; species Allobates femoralis. The sequence continues at coordinate 556,974,032 of JARQOC010000003.1, forward strand.
TCTTATGTGGTGTACCTGATTAAATGTCCTTGCGGTCACGTGTATGTTGGTGAGACCACTCAACATATACGCGACCGCATAAGCAAACACAAGTCTACTATTCGTTGTAGTAATACACTCCTGCCTATTCCCTTTCATTTTTTGAATCATGGCCACAACGTATCCCAATTACGGTTCCAAATCATTGAAGATATTCCTCCACAAAGAAGGGGTGGGGATCGTATACGGAGGCTTAAATTGCGGGAAGCCTTCTGGATCCACACACTGCAGACCCTAGAACCCTTGGGGCTCAACCGTGAATACGAACAATTTTGACATAACATTGTGATGTATTATTCCCATGAGTACCTAGGGATCTTAGTCATTGGTTCTATTTGGCAATGATAACTCACAGAGAATAAGCATTAACAATTTTTTCTAATTTATGTATGCATTCAGTTATTACATGTCAACAAATTGGGATATACCTCCTTACTTAATCTTTTTTTCATGAATTCTTCCCTTATTCCCATTATCATTGACCATAAAGGACTATATGCACTTTACTCCTAAGGTTCCCAATGTTCATGTTATTGCACAGATATATGTTGCTTTTCTATCTACTAAATATACACTAATCTCATCCTGAGCCATTTAGGACATTCCCTCTAAGAAAATTGAAATCTGTAATAGTACATAATAATATGTATTTTACATTCTAAGTCTGATATTCTATGCCAATTGCTGCTTATTAACACTATAATTGCTCTACTAACGTTATTTTTCTTATACCTTAGATGCACTATTGAATCGCATCCTACAATATGGCACAAGTAGCACCAACGGTGGAAACATGCACTTTAGCAGTAGAAAATCGTCTAAATCGTCACAAGCACCATGACCACCGATGCCTCTCTTCTAACTAGTGCGCATGCGCAACACGCTGGTTCACAACACAGACGCGGCTTGCGTTCCGCCGCTCTGTCTCCCCGCACTTCCGTGCGGGTCAAACTAGGGATATGACATCACATCGTCCCGCCCCTCACTCTTTATAGCGCGGCCACACTGTATCACTCGCCGCACATCTCCTCGCACCCAGCAGGGACGCACACAAGGTAATTGAGCTACCGATCCTTACTCCATAACCTCTGCTCTTATCTATTATTCCCTCTTAAGACTGTCACCCTCTCTCCTAATACAGGTTCCGTATACCTCTGAGCCTTGACTCAGCTTTCATAGGTCTGTATTTCTGCCACATACTCAGAGGTCTGTTTTTTCTATAATGCTCCACTCATCTTAGCTAATCTCTATCTCTTTATAGATGTGCCCAAGCCCCTGGTTTGGCATTTCAAGGTAATCTACACTGTGGCATCCATTTTTACTCTATGATTCCTCTCTATATATTTATTTTCACAAGTTTTACTATTCCTTTACTTTGTTTTACCCTTGTTAGTATCAGTACCTGTTAAACATTATTGATTGGTCTGGTGACCACTTTTGATTGTCTCTAGATCTTACTACCCTAAGGTACCTTCTCATCATGATTGATTCTTTGAGATCTACCCCCTTTTTTTACTGTGTAAATTGCACATCATGGAGTTTCCTCTACTCTTATACTTGGTGGTTGCTCACATTACGCAGCATAACCTCTCACATAGAACTCAGGGGTCTGTACCTCTTTTTTCTTTTTTCCTGTGTCCTCTTTATCCGTTATTGGATAATCACTACCTTCTAGGACCATTACTCTTTGAGAAAACTTTAAATGGCATCACATAACCCTAACATGATTCACCCTTTGGGCTTGAACTCACATTTCAGCTTTTGCTTTGTCTTGCTGCTTTTGTTTAACTTACTTCTCATTTTTAGCATTGGAACATTGATTGATTCCAGACAGATCTATTTTGTTCTGCCTTTTGACCCATCACCAGTTCTATGGGTAATTATACTATTCCATTTTTGCCTTATCTTAATTCTTTTTATTCTGCTACTCTTCTCCCTTTTTTCCTTTTTCCCCATGGAGGCCACTTATCAAATAGGATCTTAAAGATATACTTCACTGCCCCTCTATTACACTACTGGCTCCACGAGATTAGTTTTGGTAACCCACACTTGTTCCGATCCACGGCCCACTATTTTTATTCACATTTAGTTTCTTTATTTGAATCACCACATATTACACAAAACCGCACGGGAACACCTAAAACACTTTAATCGTTATCGCATCCTGTTGTGTAACTAACACGCTGTATTTTTTCTGTACTGTTATCTTTGTTTTATTATTACTCTGATGAAGGCCTGCTGGCCGAAACGTTGGTCTGATCTATGTACTGTGTGACCTAATAAAGAAACAATACATTTTTTTGACACCTTAATCTACTTGTGGACGTACATTAATCTCTCTTGGTGTGCCCAATCTATACAATTTTTTGCTCTCTCTTTTTATTGGTGCACCCAATCCTACATACGTAGAGCCCTCCATACTCTCTATTATTGCTGATGATCCAGACTGGTGATCATCGTTTGAATAGTCTGGATGATTTTTTGGCCACAATGGCATCAATGTTTTACAATCCTAACTGTTGCACCTCAGCTGAGATTGCCTTATTGTCAGTACGCCAGGGTAAATATTCTGTTATTGAATATGCCATAGAATTTAGAAGGTTAGCTGTTGAAACTTTTTGGGACTGTTATGTTCAATTGTCCATGTTTAGGAGAGGCTTATCTAGTACAATCAAGGAATAGTCACCACAAGAGCTAGAAATGTTTATTCAAGATTGTGTATATATAAAGTTGTGGTCAAAAGTATTGACACCTCTGCAATTATGTCAGATAGTACTCACTTTCTTCCTGAAAATGATTGCAATCACAAATTTTTTGGTATTATTATCTTCATTTAATTTGTCTGCTATAAAAAAACACAAAAAGATTTGTCCTAAAGCCAAATTGGATATAATTCCACACCAAACATAAAAAAGGGGATGGACAAAAGTATTGGCATTGTTAGAAAAATCATGTGACGCTTCTCTAATTTGTGTAATTAACAGCACCTGTAACTTACCTGTGGCACCTAACAGGTGTTGGCAATAACTAAATCACACTTGCAGCCAGTTGACATGGATTAAAGTTGACTCAACCTCTGTCTTGTATCCTTGTGTGTACCACATTGAGCATGGAGAAAAGAAAGAAGACCAAAGAACTGTCTGAGGACTTGAGAAACCAAATTTTAAGGAAGCATGAGCAATGTCAAGGCTACAAGTCCATCTCCAAAGACCTGAATGTTCCTGTGTCTACCGTGCGCAGTGTCATCAAGAAGTTTAAAGCCCATGGCACTGTGGCTAACCTCCCTAGATGTGGACAGAAAAGAAAAATTGACAAGCGATTTCAACACAAGATTGTGTGTATGGTGGATTGAGAACCTCGACTAACATCCAAACAAGTTCAAGCTGCCCTGCAGTCCGAGGGTACAACAGTGTCAACCCGTACTATCCGTCGGCGTCTGAATGAATGGGACTGTATGGTAGTATACCCAGGAAGACCCCGCTTCTTACCCAGAGACATAAAAAAGGCAAGGCAGGAGTTTGCCAAAACTTACCTGAAGCCTAAAACGTTTTGGAAGAATGTTCTCTGGTCAGATGAGACAAAATTAGAGTTTTTTGGGCAAAGGCATCATCAACATAGAGTTTACAGGAGAAAAAAAGAGACATTCAAAGAAAAGAACATGTTCCCTATAGTCAAACATGGCGGAGGTTCCCTGATGTTTTGGGGTTGCTTTGCTGCCTCTGGCACTGGACTGCTTGACCGTGTGCATGGCATTATGAAGTGTGAAGACTATCAACAAATTTTGCAGCATAATGTATGGCCCAGTGTGAGAAAGCTGGGTCTCCCTCAGAGGTCATGGGTCTTCCAGCAGGACAATGACCCAAAACACACTTCAAAAAGCACTAGAAAATGGTTTGAGAGAAAGCACTGGAGACTTCTAAGGTGGCCAGCAATGAGTCCAGACCTGAATCCCATAGAACACCTGTGGAGAGATCTAAAAATGGCACTTTGGAGAAGGCACCCTTCAAATATCAGGGACCTGGAGCAGTTTGCCAAAGAAGAATGGTCTAAAATTCCAGCAGGACATTGTAAAAACTCATTGATGGTTACCGGAAGCGGTTTGATCGCAGTTATTTTGGCTAAAGGTCGTGCAACCAAGTATTAGGCTGAGGGTGCCAATACTTTTGTCTGGCCCATCTTTGGAGTTTTGTGTGAAAAGATCAATGTTTTGCTTTTTGCTTCATTCTCTTTTGTGTTTTTTCATTGAAGACAAATTAAATGAAGATAATAATACCAAAGAATTTGTGATTGCAATCATTTTCAGGAAGAAACTAAGTATTATCTGACAGAATTGCAGGGGTGTCAATACTTTTGGCCACAACTGTATGATTCCCCAATTCTGCAATCTGAGTGATCTGTAAATTTGAGAAGGTAGTGGCACATGAGTTTAATGTGACAAAAATGGAATATCCCTGATGAAGGTGCCAGGCTAGGCGCCCAAACGCGTAGGAGGAAGAAAATAAAGCTTGGAAATTTGCTCAAGGAAAATTTGACTCTTTGGTGAGTTTTTGCATTTGGAGCAGCGCGGACCGTGGCACACCTGCATTCCCATCTTCTTTTCAAAAATGGGTAATAGGTATCAAAGATTGTGGTTTCTCAGACAATTGTTCGAGCCTCTCCTTTTTTCATTTTTTATTTTTTACTATTGACCTAGTTATTTTTCATGTTTCTTTATTATATATTCATATGTTTTATCTATATTAATATATATTAATGCGGATATTTTATTTTTTTGTTCGTTTCTCTATATTGGTGTATTGTACATGTGTTTGGGTATCAGATTACAATGTGACGTCACTTATTTAACCTACGGCAGATGTACGTCATGATCATCTGCCTAATCAATGGACGTTCTTTTGTGTATATAACTGTTGTTTTTTGTCAGTCATGTAACATGGTGTATATTTCTGTGGAAGGAGCAGGAACAGCTCTGAAACACGTAGAGTATGAAATAAACACTGCTTTTATTATTCCTTGGTCTCTATTTGATGTGGCAGCATGGATCATAGCACACCGTCCTACTTGATTGTTGTACCTATGCAGGTTGACTCCTTGCAGGTACGTGAGCAGGTGCACCATTTCTAGGAGACTCTATGCTTCTAATGCAGCCAATTTGACCACTTCCAAATCAACTGTCCCAAACAGCCTCGCAAGGTTATAGCAGCGATAGGAGAGTGTGATGACTATGATTCTGAATCTGATATCTCCAAAGTTACCTTGCCACTAAATGCAGGGTTTCATTCTCTATCAATGAAAGCACCTTCTAGGGAGCAAAAGGAAAAGAACTCACACTGTTCACTCCCTATTAAGATCTTGTGTTCAGGACAGTGGATTTCTAGTGCCGGCATAATAGACTCTGCTGCAGTGGGTAATTTTATGGACCTTTCCTTTGCTAAGGAACATGGCATTGAGACACAGCAGAGAGCTTCTCCGGTTACAAATGAAATGGTGGATCATTCTCCTTTAATTTCAGGGCCTGTGCCTTAGGCTAGGGTCACAAATAAGCCCTTGGTCTGTTTTTGGCATCATTATAGCATTTTTTTTTCTAAGTCCAAAAACTGATAGAAAAACGGATTAGATGTAATAAACACCCTATCCGTTTTTTTTCTGCACCTAAAAACATTGCTAGCAACGTTTTTGGGGTCCGTTTAAAAAAAAAAAAAATTAACATGGGCCCTATGGAAAAACGGATCCGTTTTTTTTGGGTGCCTTAAAAAACAGATCCGTTTTTTCAAGAATTTTGGTCAAAAAATGACTAAGTCCAAAAACGTTCAGAGGTACAGGAGGCTCAAAAAGCACCCAAAAAAAACGGATTGGTCATGGAAATCACTTCCAAAAAGGGGTTTCTATGTGGCGCCCCTGTGACTAGGTGCCACAGGGTAGTATTACATCTTAATATAAAAATGCTTTTTTTTTCTGCTGTATATATTTTCTTTCCCTCTAAGGTCATCAGTTCAGGGTTCACTTTATGGAGTCTGAATTTACACCCACTTAGGACCGCACCACTCAGAATAGGGGGAACTGGTAATATGGTAGGTTCCACAGGGTGGGGGCGGAGCTTAGGATAGAGGAGGGACAGTTGTTGACAGTTTACCTCAGACGGTGCTGGGAAGGCAGACAGAGTGGTTAGGTCTGACAGCCCAGCTGAGAGGAGGGTGCCCCATCTCTAAGTGGGGGCTCAGGACAAAAGGCAACGGGCCAGGTCTGGTAGGAGCCGGCTGGTCACGTTGGGGAACCATCGACATTGCAGGTAGCCGAAGTAGTCAGGTGTTTATCCCTGGCTATAGGCCAACGAGCTGCGGGCCCAATAGAAACGGGTTGCCGTATGCACCACAAGGTACCTCACCCCTCAGGACTGAAAACAGGTTCATGACACTACAGAGAAGGGCCATATATTGCGGTGCTGGAAGGAAGCTTTCTTTGTCTTTTTATCAAGCATCCTATCCGGACCGGTGGGGCACAAACCTTATCTCCTAAATACAGACCGTGAGACAGGCGGGTGAGCTCTGCAAGAGAGAGAGACAGAAGGAAAAGTTTATCCCAGAAAGCCATAGAAAGAAAGACATCTAGAGACTCCATTACAGGGAACCTGGAGCTGGTGACCAACCCCCGGTAAACCGGATTGTATCGTATACCATTAATATCTGCCAGTACTTAGTAAAGTGGAGCAAATTTGCTTTGGACTCTATCTTCCTTACTGTGGTGCCCAGAGGGCCCAGCATCAGCAGCAGCTCAGCAGAGGAGTAAGAACTGCACCACCATTACCATCACCTCCCTCCCTCACCGTCTCACTACTATGGCTGCCCTGAGGTAAAGCTCCACCTGTGGGGAGCTGTACCACACTTTTCTGCCCCAACCATCACCTCAGCGGCTGGCTGGCAGCGCCGGTATCACCATACCGGACACTACAGGTGGTGTCATGATCCCCTGTAAATAACCCCTTTAACCACCATCATCAACATCTACCACAGTTGATCACCAGGGCACGGCACCGGGATCCCGACCATCCGTGACTCCCTACACAGCAGACCGGGTGACCAAGTACCCCATCTCTTAGCTCTGGTTGAATCAGCTATGTGTGACCCTAGCCTTAGGAGACTGTGCTCATTAAGATCTTTTTGGACCCTGATCATCAGGAGGTGCTTTCCTTCATGTTAATTTCTACTCAATTTCTTATGATTTTAGGCACTTTTTGGTTATGGTCACAGAACTTGAGTATCAACTGGGAGATGAGGAGATTTTCTTTCCACCAAAGTGCATTTCTGTAGTAACTCAAGCAGTAACAGTCCCATAACCACAGGATTCAGAGTCTATAAAACAGGTATCTATCTTACCCCTTATTTATTAGGAATTTTCCGACATCTGATATAAGAAAAAAGCATATCAGCTTCGACCCAATAGACATAATGACTGCACTATTGAGTTGCTTCCGAGGGCTGCTATTCCTTTTAGCAACGTCTATCCTTTGGCAACACCAAAGCTACAGTCCCTAAAGAAATACATTGATGAGAACTTAGCCAAGAGGTTCATACTGCCTTCTCCTCTAGTGGGAGCACCTATCTTTTTTGTAAAGAAGAAGTATGGGACTCTCATACCCTGTATGAACTATCGGGAACTCAATAAGGTTACCATCCGGAATTGGCATCTTTTGCCTTTAATCCATGATTTATTTAAAGAGTATGTCATGCCAAGATATTTTTTAAATTAGACCTTCATGTGGCATATAATTTGATCTGTATCCATCCTGGTGATAAGTGTAATATGCTATTTAGATGTCGGTATGGACACTTTGAATATCTGGTGATGCCTTTGGGCTTTATAATGCTCCTGTAAGTTTTCAACATCTAGCCAATTACATTTTTAGAGACTTGTTAGAACCTATTTCTAAACCAATTTAATTTTATCACCTTGTACAATCCAGGTTGTCGTAATGGGAAGGCTGATGCTTTGCCCCAAATCCATGCTGACAATTCTGTACCTGGGGCCCCATCCAAGACTATTATATTCAATGCCAACTTGACTGGAGTAATCCATGACCAGGACTTTTGGATGAAGATCAAGGAAACTTATGACAATGACACATTTCTTTCTAACCTACTTGTTGATATAGAGCTTGTACTCTAGAAAAGTATGTGGATACTAGATGAACGTATCTATGTCCCTGAGGCCGTAAGATTGTAGACTCTCAAGTTGGTCCTTGATTGCGAGTTGGCTGGTCATAGGGGTGTACAGAAGACACAGGAGTTCCTGAGCTGTTTTTCTGGTAGCCAACTTGTCTGAAGGATGTTAAGGACTATGTTCTCTCTTGTGAGGTATGTGCATGTATGGGACCCCTCGTGCTTCACTTTCTGGATTGCTTCAATTACTGACGGTTCCATCCCACCCTTGGGGAGTTATTTCGATTGACTTTATTGTGGAACTGCCCACCTCTAGTGACAAGAATACTATGTTGGATGTGGTTGATCGTCTGAATAAAGCCACTCACTCTATTTCTCGCACTGGCCTTCCCTCAACTAAGGATACTGTGAACCTGGTCATACAGAACATTTTTCTGCTTCATGGGATTCCAGATTAAATCATCTCAGACCAAGGGGTGCAGTTCACCTCGATATTCTGGAAGGGGTTTTGCTCCGTACTCAATATTAATCTATGTTTATCTTCAGCATACAACCCTCAAATAAATGGACAGACAGAGCAGACCGATCAAACTTTAAGCAATATCTACGATTGGTTGGAGTTATTTCCCTTAGCAGAATTCTCCTACAACAACTTTCAGAGTGCCTCTATTAAGCTAACACCTTTCTTTGCCAATCTGGTTTAAGGCTGTGGTCACAGTACCATTTTTCACATGCATTTTTGGAGACCTGCGTTTTCAAAAACGCATGTAAAAAACGCACCCATAGGCCCCCATGTTAAAAAACGCATGCCCTAATAGCCAAAAAGCATGTGTGACTGTCCCATGCGTTTTTGGATCATATCCAAAAACGCATGCGTTTTTTAATAAGGGGCCTTATGGAAAACGCATGCAAAAACGCATGTGCAATTAGTGCCATTCAAAAACGCATGCGTTTTCCATAGGAGCCCATGTTAAAAAAACTCATGCATTTCCAAAAACGCATGCGTTTTTTTTAACATGGGCTCCTATGGGAAACGCATGCGTTTTTGAATGGCACTAAAAGGTACTAATTGTACATGCGTTTTTGCATGCGTTTCCCATAGGAACCCATGTTATAAAAACGCATGCGTTTTCTACAAAAACGCATGCGTTTTTCAAAACGCTCAAAAAAATACTACAAGCACTATTTTTAGGTGCAGATTCAAAAACGCAGCCAAAAACGCAGGGAGCCATCAGAGACCTTAAAAAACTCATGCTGACATGAAAAACGCATGTAAAAAAGCATGTGTTTTTAAAAGGCACCAAAAAAACTGTGACCACAGCCTAACATCCAAAGTTTAGAGGTTCTAAAGGAATCACTGACCTCAGCTCAAGAGCGTTACAAGAAATCAGCTGATAGATTCTGGAAACCAGCACTTATGTTTAAGGTAGGAGACCCAGTGCGGTTAACCACTAAAAATTCTAAACTGGACATCCCTTCACAGAAAATGGACAGAAGTTTAGTGGTCCTTTCAAGATCAGAGTTATCGTGAGCTTGGTTGCCTGCAATTTAAAGCTGCCAAGAACTGTGACGGTACACCGTCTGTTTCATGTTTCTTTACTAAAGCCAGTATCTCCTAATACCTTACAGGGGTGAACTGTGCTCCCTCCTAAACCTATGGTGATTGAGGAGGGGGCAATTCTTTTAATCAGATATGGTGACACTGTTTGTCAAGTAACCCTTCACACTTTGTGATAGTCTAACTAAAAGACTGAAGACCTGTAAGACTGACCACTGATAATTACCGGATGCAGTGGACTTGACTTAATAAGAAAACAATGCTCATAAAAGACTTTGTATAAGAAGGGTAACATTGACCTTTATACTTGTGTGTATTGTGTATTTCTGTCTAGGGGTGGGTATTGTTAGTTGTTTTTGCTATTTCTCACGTGGTTTTATCAGTTTGTGATTTTTAAGTAATCTTAATAAACATATAGTTTTATGAATGATTGTCTCCTGTACAATTTAAGTCTGGACAACTTGTTTTCTCTCAGTGATCATATTTTAATTTATGCCAGACCATACTGGATCCGGTTGAATCCAGGTTTTTACCGAGCCCAAAAAATGCTTCATGTCGTGTTTCTGTTGGGAGATAAAAAAAGTATTTCTGCCAGATCAGGCAGAACTGGATGCAACTGGATGCAACCGAAGGTGCCAGAGTGCCTGTTGAAAATCAGTGGGCAAGAATTGGATTCGATTTGCATTCCTATTTTTAAAAAAATGCCGGATCTCCACTAGATTAAAAAAAAAGTGCATATGTGAAAGTGCCCTTAAACAAGTTGTAAGGCTGGCTTCACACCACGGTACTATCAGGTCCGGGGTGGACCTCACAGCCCCGGACCCAATTTTGCCATAATGCAGCCCTATGGGGCTGGATGGAGCCAGATGGCAGCTATCTGCCAACCGATTTCCATCTATCCGGAAGGATCTGGACAATTCAGATTTTTCTCCTGGACACAAAAATACTACTTGCAGCATTTTTGTGTCCAGGGCGAAAAATCTTCCCAAATTGGATCCTCCCGGATCCGGGGCAATCCGGAGCTGTTCCCTGTGAAGTGGTTCAGCACCATTTCACAGGGGACAGCTGCGCTCTGCAGCATTCAGCTACAAACAGGACTGGAGGGCATATTTGCCCTCCGATTCTGTTTGCAAATCAGGTCCGGGGCTGTCAGGTTCACCCCTTACAGCCCCGGACCTGATAGTGCCGTGGTGTGAGGCCAACCTTAAAGATTTTAGTGGACAACTCCTTAACTGAACCAATATGTGTCAGACACCTTTTGACAACTTATATGATGTAGTGGTGTGTATAAAAAAAAAGACATAGATTGACATGACAAGAACATAGTTTTACTACCTTACAAACTATTGGTAAGGCTAGGGTCATACTTGGCATGAGTTTTTTAAGTGCCATAAAAATAAGCATGCATTTCTGCATGCATTTTTTCATTTCTGCATGGGTTTTATTTAGGTGCATTTAGGCACCCATGCGTTTTTCCATGTGTTTTTGAATCAGCACCCAAAAAAAGTGCATGCACCATTTTTTGGTGCTGCTTTTTTTTTTTTTTTTGAAACATCATTTTTTATTGATAATTTATCATAACAAATATACACCTCTCAACGATAGTAGAGAGAAACATTACAGAAACAGGTAAAAGAAATCATAAAAAGGACATATGTTACATAAAGTTTTCGCCATAACTCCCACCATCGGAGTGATAAAACATACAAAAAAAACCACTGAAGTCGGCTTCACAATCCACAGATCTCTATATATAGTCTGGGGTAGGCTAGGTTATTACTCTCACATTTCAACCCGGGAGGTTTAGCTCAAGGTTCCCCAATCTGCCAGTTCTTTAATTTCCCAACCTCCCCAAGGAATGATTTATATCTTCTAAAAGATACCACGAGGTGCCCCTAAACGGGTTCATTATGTGCTGGATCTCCTCTTCCGTTTCCGTGTCTCAATGAAGCCTCTCCACTTTCTTATAAAGGTACTCGTTAATAACTCCTTATCTCTCAATGTTTCCCTTCTGTCTATTTCCATTACCTTAGTCAAACCTATCAAGACATCGGATTCCCTAGGTAAATCAGTGTGAAGCCAGAATGTAAGGAGTAATCTTTTTGCCAGCAGAATCAGGACATGCGCCAGACGCTGGCCTGATCTCTGTCCCTGCGGAGTCTCAAGATTCTGGAATATCCAGTTCGAGGGGTCCAGGACAAACGTGAGATTGCATAATTTAGTGGTCATTTTCCTAATCATTGACCAGTATTCCTGTACTTAAGTGCAGCTCCAGATGCCATGTATCATGTCAGTCCTATCCTGCTGGCATTTTGGGCAACTAGTTAATCTGTTTGGGTTCGTTATAGGCTGTGGGAGGTTAAATCCATATATAAGCCCATGTATAATACAGAAATGGGAATCCCTCCACTGCTCGTTTAATACGTTCCGCCTCACTTTTTCCCATCCCGCCAGTATGTTGTCCAATACCGCATCTTGAGCCAAAAACCTACTCCATTTAGAGAAAAGGTGAGTTGTCCGAACTGGAGCCAAGATCACCCTGAGTTCTCTATAGATGGTAGATATGCTCAATTGAGAGACATCCATACTGATCAATCTGTCACATACATTCATGGTAACTTCATTGGATACATATAGGAGATTTGTCATAACCTGCTGTTTTATCTGTAAGAATTGGAGCACCTGAGTTCCCCTGAGCCCAAATTTTTCCACAATCTCCTGGTTCATCATCCAACGACTATCTACCCTCTGTATCAGGTCGCCCATCCTCCTCACCCCTTTCTGCTTCCATTCCCTAAATAATGTATTGTTGCATCCCATCTCGAAATTAGGAAAGGCCCACGGATTGAGATATTTGGACACTCTCCAGGACAATCCACATTTCTTTCACACCACCTTCCAAGTCATGATTGTATCTCTAAAAGTCACTGTAGACTTAATATGCTTTGGCATTTTCGACAAGGTTGTGTGCAGCAAGGAGCACCTATCCCATGGTGCACAGAAAGCTGATTCGAAGCTGTCCATCTGAGTATCTCTCAGAATGGTTGATCCACTCCACCACATGCCTCATCAGACAGGCCAAATTATATCCCCGTATGTCAAGTAGGTTTGTGCCCCTTCTGTCTTTTGTCAACATCAAGGCCCCCAAGCGTAGTCTGGGTTTCTTCCCCCTCCAGATGAAAGCCGAAAAAGCTTTATTCAACCTTTGTATGTCCGAGTGCTTTAGAAGCAAGGGTAAAGTTTGCAGTGGGTAGAGAAGCCGCGCAAAACTTATCATCTTCAACAGATGACAACGCCCCAACAGTGATAGAGGTAGGCCTGCCCATCGCCTCTGTTCCTGTTCAATCTTGTCGAAAAGTGGTTTGTAATTGAGCGAATACACTTGGCCCAGGGTCCTACCCAATAAGAGCCCCAGATACTAAATAGAAGAATGTGCTAGGGAAATTCCGAGTGCTTTCAGGGACTCTCCCAAAACTTTCCCACCCCTTATCTTTAGGATTTCACACTTCTGTCTGTTCAGCTTAAATCCTGAGAACCCTCCAAAGCAGGAAGATCTCGATCCGAATTATCCATAAAAAGAATAATATCATCTGCGAATAGAGCAGATTGCACCTCCGCCTGCCCCAATTTAATACCTATAAATTGCCTGCAATTGTTGAAGAACCTCGCCTGGGGTTCCAAAGCCAAGTTAAATAAAAGAGGGGACAATGGGCAACCCTGCCGGGTCCCCTTCTGTAATGGGAATTTTGGCGACAGGAACCCCGGAGTGTGAACCCTCGCAGTTGGGTTGGCATAAAGGATTTGTAGAAAGTGACGGCACCTTCCCTGAATCCCTATACGGTCCAGAACCAGACCCAGCCATGGCCATCTAATGTTGTCAAATGCCTTTTCCGCATCTAGAGTGACCAGGGCCGGGTCCTCTCTCCTGTCCCCCATCCTATCTCTCACCACGTCTAATAACAAAGGGCTTTACGGACGTTAGTTACGGCCGACCTGCCTTTGATGAAGCCCATCTGATGTTTTTCTATAAGGTCTGGGAGGACCCGGGCCAGTCTGTCTGCCATAATTTTCGACAAGAGTTTGATGTCTAGGTTTATGAGTGAAATGGGCCTGTAGTTCGCTCGGTCTTCTCCACCCCTGTCTCCTTTGGGCAACAACTTATTGTATGCCATATTTGTCTCGTCTGGGATAGAGGCCCCCATGGTCATGCCATTAAACATCCCTGTTAGGGTCGGAGCTATTTCTTCACGTAAAAGTTTATAAAACTCCCCTGTGAACCCATCAGGCCCAGGCGCCTTGTTGTTCCCTAGATGTCTAATAGCCATATCGACCTCTGACTCCGAAACAGGCCTGTTCAGTTCCTCTAGGTCTGCCTCCGACACAGAAGTGAGCGGCACTTTCGTCAGCCATTCCTCTCCTCCCTGTTTCTGACTATCATCAGAACGATATAGGTTTCTATAAAACTCACCCAAGATCGAATTTATGTCCTTCGGGTTGTCTTTCCGGTTGAGGGCCATGATCGGATTAGAGTGTTTTATACCTTTGGCTAAATTCGCCAATAAGCGACCGGCTATATCCCCGAACCTGTTGAGGTCAACATCTAACTGCCCACGTACCATTATTTCTCTCTGTTCTGCCCAAATCTCGTAATCCCTCTTAGCGTCTAGCCAATTCTTATTGTCAGAAGGGTCGTGTGTGCACCTAAATGTCCTGTATGAGTCAGGAACCTTTTCACTGGCAGTGACAAAGTGTTCTCTAATTTTTTTTTTGTGTTAAAGTGTAGACTATTATTTGTCCTCTGATCACGGCCTTCCCCGTCCCCCAGTATAGTCTGTGATCATCTTTATGTATAGCATTATCCATGGAGAACCTAGACCACCACTTCTTAAGATTGGTTTTAAAATCCCCATTCATCGACAGATGTGAGGGAAATCTCCATAGTATATCTGAGCCCTTAGGTTGGGCATCTAATAAATCGTTACGAACCGGACTATGGTCCGAAATGACCATAGTCTCAATCTCCACTTCTTCGATCAGCCGCATTGTTTGGACGCTTGTCAAAAACATATCTATGCGCGACCAAGAGGAATGCGTGTGGGAGAAATGGGTGTGTCATTTCAGCCAGAGTACCCTGTCCACTGGTTCCCAGCGGAATCACAGAAATCACCCGTGGCACCACTCTGCCTATCTATATCCTCTCCCATTACTTCGTTAAATTCCCCTCCAACGATAATGTTAGGCTCCTTGTCTCCCAGGATCTCCGTGTGTAGCTCTCTGAAAAAACTGAATACGTGAGCCATTTGGCGCATAAACGTTATATAAACTGAACCCATGATCTCTTACTTTCAACACTACATGCAGGAGTCTCCCCTCCTGATCCTGAAACACAGTCACCAAGGAATGAGCCAGGCGTCTATTGACGAGGATCAACACCCCAGCTTTCCTATTCTGAGCCCCCGAGGCCCAATCCGATCCCACCTATAATTTCTGAATATAAAATATCTCATGTGCTTGTAAATGAGTCTCTTGTAGTAAGGCGATATCAGTGTTTAGTCTTTTCAAATGTTTCAGCACCATATACCTCTTGTTAGGGGATCTCAGGCCCATGACGTTCCAAGTCACTACCCGTAACATTTCATATGCATTATATGGTGTATGAGCTTGTTGCCCGCTATCATCCCCGTGTCCAACTTCCTTTTAGCATCTCGATGTAAGGGAAACCTGACGGTCTGGCTATGTTTCACTTTCAAACGCCTACCCTTCTGTGGATTGAATATATGGAAAGTTGCCTACTTCACATTTAACAAAAAACTACAAGAATAAACAGTAAACACCCCAAAACCTATCATGCTCAAGGGAGAACACTTCCCATCTTGGATTCCCTCGGATAAACATTCCCCAACATCATGACTCCCCTTTTTCTGCGCAGGCCCTCTCGGACCACGCCTTATCTATCCCCTTAAGTCCCAGTAGTGCAAGCCGCCGTACAGCCATATATTCTGCCGCAGTGTAAGTTCTAGGCAGTAATGTTCTCTCCAAGTCCCCTCTATATCCAAGAAGAGAGAGTAAAACCAAGGGGAAAGAGGGGGAGAGAGAGAAGGGGGGGAGGGGGAGTATGGACCACTTTCAATAGGCCCATCTCAAGAGTAAAAGTTCACATCCCGCCGCTCTCGGAGAGATATTTGTCGCCTTGATGTGGACCATATCTTAACAGTCACCATGTTGTAGGTCCATTGCCTCCGAATTCCCCACCCCACTCCCACCCACCCCACCCCATAATTGCAGTATTTGGACCTTTCCATGGGTCGTGAGGATCCTTATGAATATGCAAATAAGTCTGTGGAGCCTCGGTTAGGAGTCTCAAACACAGGACTAGCCAGATATCCTTCCAGGGAAGGACCCAGTCAAGGGGTGACTCCTTGCGGAGAACACCATAACCACCATGTTAAGTGGCCCTTTTAGTCAATACCCAGCTCTTTTACAAGCTTAGAGATATGACAAGGGAGGCTCCACAGACTTATTTGCATATTCATAATTCCCAGGAGGCAATGCGCCTAGGAATTCACTGTGTTGAGCGCTTTAGCCAGCTGCCCGCAGTGTTTTCTTGGACTGGTCTCCCTGAGATCAGTGAATACTTTGTGATGTTGGTCTACTAGGCCTTGCTTCCACCTAGCCAGAATCCTACTCCACACTGATGAGGGGGCAACACCCCGAAACAGCTGTCTGTGGATGGATACCTGGTCTTGGTAATCCCTTGTCATATCTCTAAGCTTGTAAAAGAGCTGGGTATTGACTAAAAGGGCCACTTAACATGGTGGTTATGGTGTTCTCCGCAAGGAGCCACCCCTCGACTGGGTCCTTCCCTGGAAGGATATCTGGCTAGTCCTGTGTTTGAGACTCCTAACCGAGGCTCCACAGACTTATTTGCATATTCATAATTCCCAGGAGGCAATGCGCCTAGGAATTCACTGTGTTGAGCGCTTTAGCCAGCTGCCCGCAGTGTTTTCTTGGACTGGTCTCCTGAGATCAGTGAATACTTTGTGAGGATCCTTATAACTCACAGTTCGTAGACTTTCCTTGGACATGTTGAAAGTTCTTTGATGATCTCCTGCTGTGCTTCAGGGAGAGAAAAATAACACCCTAGATAAACTCCTCCCCTGGAACATCGGCTACCCCTCAAATAGGTCTTCAGATAGTGAGGCGGTACTTCTCATGAAAATGGACAGCAAACTAATAGACGGACAACATCATCTTCCCCCTGTGGCGGTGGTCCTTTCTTTGGGTCCCTTTGACAACGTAGAACGGTAATCCTTCGTGTCGGCTCTCTCATTATTGTTGTTCCAATCCTTCTGCTTATGTTGGGCCCTCGACCATGTGGTATTGTCATCATACCTGGCCCGATCTCCCTTTGTAACCAGTGTGGTACCCACCTTGTCCGCATAAGATTGCCGAGTCGGTGATATCGAAGGCCTCCTTTCTCCTGCCTCCAACTGCTCTCTCCCCGGATCCTGTGGACCCTGCTGGAGATATTGTAGTGCCACTTTGCTGTTGGTGAAAGACTTCATGTCACCATTCCCGTCTCTGAATCTCAATGTGGCACGGTATGCAAGTTGGAATCTGACATTCCGTTTGTATAACAGAGAGCATGCCGGGCTAAATGATTTTCTCCTACGGGCCACCTCGGCCAAGTAATCTTCATAAAGTCTAACCTTGTGGCCTTATATAAGCAAAAGGAGCCGTTTGGTCTTATACTCCCTGAGCAGCTTCTCCTTGTCTTTGTAGTTAAGGAAGCGGGCAATTACTTGTCTCGGACCATCTTTTGGATCTTTCGGGGGGCCCACCTGTGTGACCTCTCTACCCTGCAGTGGTTATGATAGCCAGAGCTTTCGGTAGTTCTTCTTCCCATATGGTATCTATACAAATACAAGAGGGGTGGAGGACAAGAGGTGCAATGGTGCCCTATCACTAGAGACACTCAGATGTGAAGGTGGTGCTGTGGATCCACTCACCTGGTTCAGTTGTGGTACCCACAACTGGTTTGAAGAGCATCAATAATCAAGTTGCTGCATGACCTCCACCGACCACTTGCATGTGGTAACATCCAGAGAAATGTTGGGGTAGAAGAGGTGTATCACGGTCCGCGCTGCTATGTCAAAGAAAAACACTCACATGGAAGTCAGGATTTCACAAGCAATTCTTTTCCTTTATTCCTTTACTCCAACGCATTTCGGTGCACAACCTGGCACCATCCTCAGAAGTAAAGGAATAAAGGAAAAGAATTGCTTGTGAAATCCTGACTTCCATGTGAGTGTTTTTCTTTGGACATAGCAGCGCGGACCATGATACACCTCTTCTACCCCAACATTTCATATGGTATCTAGCTGTCCAGCTGCAAAGGATTCAGGTAGCCCCACCATTCTCTGGTTGTTCCGCCTAGAGTGGTTCTCCAGATCATCTAACTTTTCTTCTGAATAAGCTGAATATTTCTGAAGGGTAGCCACATGCCTCTCTAGATTTAGGATCCTGTCCTCAGCCTCCGCCAGTCTGCATTCCGCTTCTTGTAGTCTCTCCCCATGTTGTACTGTGGTGTGCTGGATGCCTGAGACAGCTTCTGATATAGCCTCTCTGCTAAATGATTTCAGGTAAGCTGAAATGAATGGGGATACTTCTCTTGCCAGTGCCCGCACGTCTATGGTCCCTGAGTTGACCGGATGGATTGGCACACTGTGATCTACCTCAGGGTTCTCTCTCAGGATAACGCCATGATCTCCGCCCCCTCCAGCTCGTACCTCCATTCCTCCATGCTCTAATAGCTCCCTCTCCGGTGGTGGTACTTACGATCGCCCACTCTTGTTGGCGTCCCCCTCGATTCTTTCCCCTCTGCCTCCGGAGCAGCTACGACTGCGGCCGCTGGAGGACTTCAACTGTGTACGGCTTCCTGCTTCCGCCGCCATCTTATCCGGTTTCCCGCTCCGCAGTGTTTCGCTAAGTGCCTCGGCGCTCTGTCTCCCAGAGCTCCTCAGGACATACCTGTCCAGGGTCCCAGTCACCCGGAGAGTCGCTGCCAGCTTGGAGGGAGGCTGGATGGCTGCTTGCACACTGTGATTGTGACGGATGGTCGGCGCAGTCTCAGAAGCTTTCCCCTCAGGCAGCCATCAGCGCAGCGCCAGAACTGGAAGTCCCTTGGTGCTGTTTTAAAAACGCATGCTTTTTTTAGAAAACGCATGCATTTTTTAAACAAGGGCCCCTATGGGAAACGCATGCGTTTTTGCATGGTACTAATGTACCATGTGTTTTTGCATGGCACTTTAGGCATGGGTTCTTGCTATTAAGGCATGCGTTTTTGCTATTAGGGCATGCGTTTTTTGCATGGGGCCCTATGGGTGCGTTTTTACATGCGTTTTTTAAAAACGCAGGTCTCCAAAAAAGCATGTAAAATCTGCACGTGTGACCCTAGCCTAAGACAGAATACTGAATATTGTGTGTAGTTTTGGTCAAAACAATCCTTTGAAAAGAGATCTATGTTACAATTTATTTATATCCAGCACTGGATAACTGCTAAATTGATGGCATTAGTGAGACTAAGGGCCACGTCACACACACAGATATCTGTGCAGATATTGTTCGCAGATCTCTAGTTGCAGTGAAATCATGGACATATTGTTCATTTGTACACGGCCACAAAATGGAACAATGTATCCATGATTTCACTGCAACCAGAGATCTGCGAACAATATCTGCACAGATATCTGTGTGTGTGACGTGGCCCTATGGCTAGGGTCACATTTTAAAAAGCTCAAAACCAGATCAGGAAACGCTCCTCATAGGAGCCTATTATAAAAAACAGATTGCTTCACAAGCAATCTGGTTACCGCCTCCTGCTCTGCAGCCTACGTGAAAAATCATGCAGGCTGCAGTTTTCGGAGCGGTTGTAACATCCGCAATGCGGGAACCAGATTGCTCAGGATGTGTAATCCTGAGCAATGCGGTTACTGCATATACTATGCTTATCCCAGTTGCCGCCGGGATAAGCAAAGTGTTCTGTGTGTGATAAAACTTTTAATTTTATTATTACATGTTGCTATAATATCTCTAGGGGGCCCACTCCCCCTAGAGACCTTCCACCCACTCAGGTGGGCATATAATGCTATAATCACTTATGTACAGCAGCTGGCTCCTGTCGGCTGCTGTACATTTTTATCAATGAAGGCGCCAGGCTCCCCTGTGATCAGCGCGCATACTATAGCTATTGTAGCAATAGTATGTGCGTTGTCCGCGGTTCTGAAGGCTTATACAGTAAGATCTATGGGCAGCGCTGCCCATAGATCTATTGTAAATGGCTTCAGAACCTCGGACAGTGCACATACTATAGCTACAATAGCTATAGTATGCGCGTTGATCACAGGGGAGCCCGGCGCCTTTATTGATAAAAATTTACAGCAGCAGACAGGAGCCGGCTGCTGTACATAAGTGATTATAGCATTATATGCCCACCTGAGTGGGTGAAAGGTCTCTAGGGGGAGTGTGTACCCCCTAGAGACATTATAGCAACATTTAATAATAAAATTAAAAGTTTTATCATACACAGAACAGTTTGGTCATCCCTGCGGCAGCAGAGATGAGCAAACTATCCGGTAACCGGATTGCTCAGGATTACACATCCTGAGCAATCCGGTTACCAGATTGAGGCTTCAGCAATCCAGTTCCCTGATTGCTGACTGTCTGAAGCCAATTGCGTTCACCGCATCCGGATATGGATGCTGTGAACGTTATTCTATATATAAGTGTGACCCTAGCCAATGTAAAAATGTAATTATAATTTCCTTAAAGTGTTTAAAAGGGGACAAGATACCTTTACAGAATAAATGTGAATATTTACATTTTTGGAAATGTTTGATCCAGGTATTTGTTCTATCATTTTTGAAATTGGGAAGAAATTTCTTTCCTACAATAAGGGATATTTGCTTTTGCCTCAGTTATTTTTTTTACTTTTTCTAAACATTGCTGGACGTTATACTGCACTGCATGCACATCTGATTTTTTTCAGTCTAACAATGTATATGCTACCATGTTCCAATTTAAAACACACACAAAAAAACACTATGTTAACCTGGCAAGTGGAGTCCAAGTAGAAGACAACACAAGGTCAAAACGTCTATAGAGCAACTCCAGTCCTCAATATTTTAAATGAGATAGTATGAAGTTGTACGAAAACGATTTACAAATCTCAGAAGGATCCAGATAAATCTCATTTATTCATTCAGAGGTCACTAGTTAGTGTTTGCAGCCAAACAGCATTTTCCAGGCTCCTTGGTGTGATTCCATTTATATGACAGTTTTTATCCTATTGCTGTCAGATGAATTGTAAGCCACATTTACCTGTAAGTGCCCCAGACGAGCTGCTGATGTCTAATCTTTTTTATTGATCCTACTAGCTAGTTTCTGAAGCCATTGATTTTTCTTGCTGTCAGTTTATGGCCTTGACTCCTTAATGTTTATTTAGACTGGCCTGTATAAATTGCTTCTGGTGCTAAGGGCTAGAAAGGCAGCAGGAGGTCAGGGGTACATGTATACCTGTTCATAAATATAAATCATAGCTTTCGTTCATCATTGATGTTTGTGAACTCTGTTTGCAAGGTGAATAGAAAGAGAACCATTGTAAAAAAAAAATTATCAAACCCCCTTGATGTTTATTTCCTTCTATCTTTCCAGTTGTCAACATTCCTATAGAGCTGTTGATTATTTCCTTTAACAGTTACTTTTTTCTAACAGACAAAATAATACTGTAAAGCTAAGTGTTGGTGTATAGCACAAAACATTGAATAAGAAATTCATATGTAAAATAATATGCAGAAGTTGCATTACAAATAGTGAAATCAAAAATTAAGATGATACAGTGATACCTCGGTTTTCGTTGACTTCGGATATCGTCGGTTTCGGTTTTCATCAATTTTTTTTATAAAAATCGCGTCTTTGTTTTCATCAGTGCCTCGGTTTTCGTCGATTTCAGTCCGTACATCGCTACTAATGTAGCCATAAAAATGAGATTCCCCTTCCAAAAAATAAAAAATAACCCCTCTCTCCCCTCAATTGGCGTCTCCCGTACACCAAAAATAGCTGTTTTTAAAACTTTTTTTTTAAAACACAATAAATGTTTATTTTTTTCTTTAAATTAGTGTTTCACATTCCTTTTACAGTCATTTCTGACTGATTCAATCATAAACAGCTGTCTTTATTCACTATAAAATGTTTTTTTTTTTGTATGTCTCTTTCAGTGTCTCAAACCAATTAATTAATTTAACATTGATTCCTATGGAAATCGTTGCCTAGGTTTTCGTCAATTTCAGTTTTCGTCAATAGTTTTGGGACAAATTATATCGACGAAAATCGAGGTATCACTGTAAAATTGTGGACATGCTGCTCTAAATACTGTAATCCCTATTCACTGGTATTGTACTGTTCTTTGAAGCAGCATCCTTCAATATATTATAGGGTTAGATTAGACAGCATTACAATGTCTAAAAGTTAAAATGCGCCTTAAAGGGAACCAACCACCTCAGATGACCTCTATAAGCGGTTAATACATGTCCCTGGAGGCTACCTACATCATTGCAGCTATCTTTTTGCTAAGAAAATTGATAACTGCAAACCGAAATAAACAGTTAGTAAACTTACATGACTCCAGTACGAGAGGGCGTCTCCCTTTGGCTCCAGAACGAGAGGGCTGTGTCGTATGCAGGCTGAGTGGCTTTCCTCCCCCTCCCTCTCTGTTTGCAGCTTGTCACTGAGGGGCGTTATATTATGTTATTGTGGGCGGGCACGCAAGCCAGCTCCCGTCCGTGCACGTCATCGCAGGGAGACAGGGTCACGTGCACTAGCATCTTCACTTCCTGTCGGCTCCGTGCACAGACAGGAATCTGATGGCTGCATTGCATGTGAGGCTCTTACCTAACGCCGAGCGGGCTTGTTAGAATGCAATAAGCTGAGCTACTGCAGGTACTCAGCTCCAACAGTTAAATACTGGCCCACCTCAGAGCCGATATCATCAGCACTCTCATTCCCCATGCATGTCCCCTTTATCATTATTGTAATATGTACTATTATCCTTTTTTGAATAAGTGCATTAGTGGTAAAAGTTTTACAAATAAAATGGGCATACACATGAAATTTAGAAGGATCTACATGCTCCAAGGGACTTAGAACAGAGTCTGAATGATCACAAGTGGGGAGAAAACATGATCACAGGCTCTAATATGGCAGGGGCACGGATGACATGATAACATGTGCACAGATAACATGAACAGAGGGACACAGATGACATGAACAGAGGGACACAGATGACATGAACATAGGGACACAGATGGCATGACCATAGGGTCACAGATGACATCATAACATGTGCACAGATGACATGAACAGAGTGACACAGATGACATGAACAGAGGGACACAGATGACATGAACAGAGTGACACAGTTGACATGAACAGAGGGACACAGTTGACATGAACAGACGGTCACAGATGAGATGATAACATGTGCACAGATGACATGAACATAGTGACACAGTTGACATGAACTGAGGGACACAGTTGACATGACCAGACGGTCACAGATGAGATGATAACATGTGCACAGATGACATGAACAGACGGTCACAGATGAGATGATAACATGTGCACAGATGACATCAACAGACGGTCACAGATGAGATGATAACATGTGCACAGATGACATGAACAGAGTGACACAGTTGACATGAACAGACTGTCACAGATGAGATGATAACATGTGCACAGATGACATGAACAGAGTGACACAGTTGACATGAACAGAGTGACACAGTTGACATGAACAGACGGTCACAGATGAGATGATAACGTGCACAGATGACATGAACAGAGGGACACAGATGACATCATAACATGTGCACAGATGACATGAACAGAGTGACACAGTTGACATGAACAGAGTGACACAGTTGACATGAACAGAGGGACACAGTTGACATGACCATAGGGTCACAGATGACATCATAACATGTGCACAGATAACATGAACAGAGGGACACAGATGACATGAACATAGGGACACAGATGGCATGACCATAGGGTCACAGATGACATCATAACATGTGCACAGATGACATGAACAGAGTGACACAGTTGACATGAACAGAGTGACACAGATGACATGAACAGAGGGACACAGTTGACATGAACAGAGTGACACAGTTGACATGAACAGTGCACGTTATCATCTCATCTGTGACCGTCTGTTCATGTCAACTGTGTCCCTCTGTTCATGTCAACTGTGTCACTCTGTTCATGTCATCTGTGCACATGTTATCATCTCATCTGTGACCGTCTGTTCATGTCATCTGTGCACATGTTATCATCTCATCTCTGACACTCTGTTCATGTCATCTGTGCACATGTTATCATGTCATCTGTGACACTCTGTTCATGTCATCTGTGCACATGTTATCATCTCATCTCTGACACTCTGTTCATGTCATCTGTGCACATGTTATGATGTCATCTGTGTCCCTCTGTTCATGTCATCTGTGCACGTTATCATCTCATCTGTGACCGTCTGTTCATGTCAACTGTGTCACTCTGTTCATGTCATCTGTGCACGTTATCATCTCATCTGTGACCGTCTGTTGATGTCAACTGTGTCACTCTGTTCATGTCATCTGTGTCACTCTGTTCATGTCAACTGTGTCACTCTGTTCATGTCATCTGTGTCACTCTGTTCATGTCAACTGTGTCACTCTGTTCATGTCATCTGTGCACATGTTATGATGTCATCTGTGTCCCTCTGTTCATGTCATCTGTGCACATGTTATCATCTCATCTGTGACCGTCTGTTCATGTCAACTTTGTCCCTCTGTTCATGTCAACTGTGTCACTATGTTCATGTCATCTGTGCACATGTTATCATCTCATCTGTGACAGTCTGTTCATGTCAACTGTGTCACTCTGTTCATGTCATCTGTGCACATGTTATCATCTCATCTCTGACACTCTGTTGATGTCATCTGTGCACATGTTATCATCTCATCTCTGACACTCTGTTCATGTCAACTGTGTCACTATGTTCATGTCATCTGTGCACATGTTATCATCTCATCTGTGACAGTCTGTTCATGTCAACTTTGTCACTCTGTTCATGTCATCTGTGTCACTCTGTTCATGTCAACTGTGTCACTCTGTTCATGTCATCTGTGTCACTCTGTTCATGTCATCTGTGTCACTCTGTTCATGTCAACTGTGTCACTCTGTTCATGTCATCTGTGCACATGTTATGATGTCATCTGTGTCCCTCTGTTCATGTCATCTGTGCACGTTATCATCTCATCTGTGACCGTCTGTTCATGTCAACTGTGTCACTCTGTTCATGTCAACTGTGTCACTCTGTTCATGTCATCTGTGCACATGTTATCATCTCATCTGTGACAGTCTGTTCATGTCAACTGTGTCACTCTGTTCATGTCATCTGTGCACATGTTATCATCTCATCTGTGACCGTCTGTTGATGTCATCTGTGCACATGTTATCATCTCATCTGTGACCGTCTGTTCATGTCATCTGTGCACATGTTATCATCTCATCTGTGACCGTCTGGTCATGTCAACTGTGTCCCTCAGTTCATGTCAACTGTGTCACTATGTTCATGTCATCTGTGCACATGTTATCATCTCATCTGTGACCGTCTGTTCATGTCAACTGTGTCCCTCTGTTCATGTCAACTGTGTCACTCTGTTCATGTCATCTGTGTCCCTCTGTTCATGTCATCTGTGTCACTCTGTTCATGTCATCTGTGCACATGTTATGATGTCATCTGTGACCCTATGGTCATGCCATCTGTGTCCCTATGTTCATGTCATCTGTGTCCCTCTGTTCATGTCATCTGTGTCCCTCTGTTCATGTTATCTGTGCACATGTTATCATGTCATCCGTGCCCCTGCCATATTAGAGCCTGTGATCATGTTTTCTCCCCACTTGTGATCATTCAGACTCTGTTCTAAGTCCCTTGGAGCATGTAGATCCTTCTAAATTTCATGTGTATGCCCATTTTATTTGTAAAACTTTTACCACTAATGCACTTATTCAAAAAAGGATAATAGTACATATTACAATAATGATAAAGGGGACATGCATGGGGAATGAGAGTGCTGATGATATCGGCTCTGAGGTGGGCCAGTATTTAACTGTTGGAGCTGAGTACCTGCAGTAGCTCAGCTTATTGCATTCTAACAAGCCCGCTCGGCGTTAGGTAAGAGCCTCACATGCAATGCAGCCATCAGATTCCTGTCTGTGCACGGAGCCGACAGGAAGTGAAGATGCTAGTGCACGTGACCCTGTCTCCCTGCGATGACGTGCACGGACGGGAGCTGGCTTGCGTGCCCGCCCACAATAACATAATATAACGCCCCTCAGTGACAAGCTGCAAACAGAGAGGGAGGGGGAGGAAAGCCACTCAGCCTGCATACGACACAGCCCTCTCGTTCTGGAGCCAAAGGGAGACGCCCTCTCGTACTGGAGTCATGTAAGTTTACTAACTGTTTGTTTCGGTTTGCAGTTATCAATTTTCTTAGCAAAAAGATAGCTGCAATGATGTAGGTAGCCTCCAGGGACATGTATTAACCGCTTATAGAGGTCATCTGAGGTGGTTGGTTCCCTTTAACTTTACACAAAACTAGCTATTGTGATCTCTTGTGTTTTTTTCAGTTATCTCTTAAAAAAGATAGACACAGTGTTGGCTCAAATAAGATTCTGAATCAAACTCAATGGACAAAGGTCCAACAATGCAACTAAGGTAAAACTGCATTTTTTTCAGTTAAATTATTTTTCCTTCATTTTAACTTAAAGACGATCTTGCTAAAAAAATGAGTGAATCTTGTAAAAATGTAAAAGTTTCCTGATTCTGCAACGTGTCCTGAAGCATTTTCCTGTGCGCTGTTGTAAAGTGCACATCCTGGGACTATGTGTGTGGCTGGCTGCTAAGGTAAACAGCCGGTTACTATGGGGCTCCGTTGCCTGGCAGCGCATAGCGTTAACGCTATGCACTGCGGATGAAATTGCTATGTTTTTAACGCTTGCGTCAGACTAGGGTAAAAATGTAAATGTGACCCTAGCCTTAGCAAGCTTCAGCACCACTGTCACCATGATTCTGGACCCAATCATGAACCTCAGACATCCCCATGACTTCTCTGAAGTTGTCTCAGGTTACACAGCAGGGATCATGCAGCAGGGTATCCCACTTTGTGACCTGAGATAACCTTAGTGGCGTTAGCACTCATGACACTAGCAGAGCCACGTTATCGTGCAAGATGTAGTGGGTATATCTTGCCAGTATTTTAAATAAGTGAGTGTGAGGACTGATGACATCAGGGAGTGCAGTGCAGCTCAAATTTGTGGGATAGCCCCAGTGTGACCACTTTAGTCTCAACTGCAATATTGTTTGTGATGGCACCACTTGTGACACTCTCACCAGTGCTTGCTCTCACAGCATATGCGGGATGCTTTTCGTGAACACAACATCATATTGTTGTAAGGCCCCATGCCCATAGTACTTTGTTTGATGCTTCTTTTGAAGCAGATTTTGAGAATTTGCATCCGAATCTGCATGTATATCCTAAACCCAGCAAAGTCTATGAGCGTTCAGAAGTGCGGAGCTAATATGTCTTTTTTTCCTTGCAGATTTGGTGCAAATATTGTTGCAGAAAAAATTAATCTGAACCACATGTGCAAGGAGAAAAAAAAGGAACGTGGGCACAGCACTTTTGATCTGTCATAGACTTTGCTTGCCTCAGGATAGACATGCAGATTTTGATGCAAATCTTCAAAATCTGTGTAAAAAAAACATCAAACAACACACTGTGGGCTTAGGGTCTAAGATAGTCCAGGGAGAGCAGCAGTTGTGCTGAAAGGGCTTGAGGATTCCTCTTGTTCCCTGGCAACTTCCACAGAGACTTTTAGGGTAGGGGTAGAAAACTACTCTCTTCAAGGTCTGAAAACAATGCAAGTTGTAAGGATTTTCCTAGCATTGCACAGGTGCTAACTTCATCACCTGCAGAGGTGATGATTAGAGCACCTTGTGAAATGCTTAGGAACTCCTGAAAACATGCATGGTTTGCAACTATTGAGGACTGCACTTGGCCAGCCCTGTTGTACATGAGTGTGAGTAGTGTCTTGAATTTCCAAAACTAAGACTGTCAGGCCAGAGGCCTGCAGCTTGTTCACCAATCTCTTTAGGGCAGTATCAAAGCACCTCTTTGCAGAAACTGTCCAACATACAAGGAGTGAAGTAAAAAAAAAAACTTAACTGTAGCACAGACTATAATAAGTCTCAAACACACATAAATAAATATATACAGTATATATAAGGAATGTCCTACAGGGATAATTTCACACTGTAGTGGAATTTCTGGTGAGGTAATGGCAGTTATCGGCAGGGTGACCAGGGAAAACTAGTCTGTCACTAGACTGGGAACCCTGAATAGCCTTGACCCCAAAAGTATCTCGGATGATGAGAAGGTTCAGGTCTCCACCCTAAGACCCAACTCCTCCACCAGCCCTGTGCTAGTTCCCCTCATCTCGCTCCACTAAACCAGGGTACCTCAACTCCAAATGGAAAGTTCTCAGCAGCACAAACAATCAGGTCTGCACAGCACGACTTCCAGGTATAGTGTGAAACTCTATTGGTAGCTCCACCTGGTGGAAGGAGAGGCTACTTACAGGCTAGAGGGAGGAGACTCACACATTATCTTCCCATCCACCAGGACATGGCAATAGAACTACCATTAACATATGTAGTATTAGAGGGAATTTCACACAGTTGAAATTACAGCAGCATCAAGAATAGACCGCATATAATCAGCGACAGACAGCGCGTGACAGACTTCATTACAATGGTGCAAAGTCCATTAAGGGAAAATTCCATTAAGAACTTTGAGGTCTTCAAGGTCTTAAAACAGTGCAAGTTATCAGGATATACCTACCATTGCACAAGGCACTGGAATCACCACCTCTACAGGTGATAAAATTAGTGCAAGGCTAAGGAAATCCTGAAAACTTGTATTGTTTTAAGACCTTGAGGACCGTAGCTGGCATCTCTTCCCAAGAAGTCTCTGTGGAAGTAGACGGGGGGCAAGAGGAATCCTTGATCCCTTTCAACACAACTGCAGATCTTTATGGACCCTCTTAGGCCCTGTTCCCATGGTGCATTGTTTGATATTTTTTTTACACCAATTTTGAGAATCTGCATCAAAATTTGCATGTCTATCCTGAGACTAGCAAAGTCTATGGCCTTGTTCACACATACTATCAGTTTTTGCCTTAAATCCGTTTTTGGGAACATTTTGGACTGTTTTTTTTCAAAGTCCAAAAGCGCATATGCCTTAACGCATGGTCCACTTACGTGTCAATGCATTTTTTAACAACACATGCGTTTTTGTTCAGCATCCCAAAAAACACTGCATGCAGCGTTTTTGGGTGCTGTAAAAAAACACGTGTTTTTTTAACATGGGGCCCTATATGTGCCATGCGTTTTTGCATGGCACATATAGACACCATGTATTAACGCATGCGTTTTTGCATGCGTTTTTGGTGAAAAAATGACAAAGTCCTAAAAGGATTCTAATCCTTTCAGACACACAAGGGACATTTTTTGGCACTCTTAAAAAAACACATGTGGTTTTTGGAGTGCTAAAAAAAACGCAAATTGTGTGTGAACAAGGCCAATGTACCATGGGCACATTCACAGACAGCATTCCCCATCTGCTGTGTGAGCAGCCACGTAGGCACTGGTGAGAGTGTGACAAGCGGTGCCATCACAAACATTAGTGCAGTTCTGACTTGAGGGTTCACACAGGGGCTATACTGCAAGTTTGAACTGCATTGCATTCCCTGACTTTACCGCTCCTCACAAATGCTGTCTCACAATACTGGCGGGATATATCCATTACGTCTTGGGCGAAATCACGGCTCTCACGAAACAGCTAGTGTTATGAGCGCTGATGTCACTGAAGTTATCACAGGTCAAACAGCAGGATTCCATGCTGCATGATACCCACTGTGTGAAACAATCTCAGGGAAGTCATGAGAATGTCAAAGTTTCATGATGAGCAGGCACGGATGCATGGCAACAGCTGCACTAAAGCTTGCTAAGTGAAAGGTAGGAAGATTATGTCAGTGCCAAAACATTGGGACGCCACTTGAAAATGGTTTGATCTGTGTTTGGCATCTTTTGGGCCCCTTGAAAGTGTTATCTAGATTTGAATGGAGTTGGACATTAGGCAAACTGTTCGCCGATCGATTTGGCAAAGAAATACCTGTTTGGCGAATCGAACTAAATCTGAACTTCAAAAGGTTTGTTCATCTCTACAGGGTGGGTCATTTATATAGATGCACCTAAATAAAATGGGAATAGTTGGTGATATCAACTTCCTGTTTGTGGCACATTAGTATATGGCAGGAAGAAAACTTTTCCACATGGGTGGTGACCATGGTGGCCATTTTCATGTTGGCCATTTTGGATCCAACCTTATTTTTTTCAAGGGAAGAGGGTCATGTGACACATCAAACTGATTGAGAATTTTATAAGAAAAACAATGTTGTGCTTGCTTTTAATGTAACTTTATTCTTTTATGAGTAATTTACAAGTTTATGGCCACTTATAAAATGTGTTCAAAGTGCTGCCCATTGTGTTGGATTGTCAATGAAACCCTCTTGTCCCACTCTTGACACACTGATAGCAACACCGCAGAAGAAATGCTAGCACAGGCTTCCCGTATCCATTGTTATAGATGCTGCACATCTCGTACCTTCACAGCATAGACAATTGCCTTCGGATGAATGATGAGGCAAACTTTTTTGTGAATGGTGAAGTTAACAAACAAAACCACCGCTATTGGTCTGACACCAACCCACAGTGGATAGATCCCTCCAAGACTGTTGGAACACAAAAATTGATGGTATGGTGTGGTATATGGGGTACAAAAATCGTGGGGCCATTCTTGATCAATGGGAACCTCAATGCCACTGAATATTTGAATCATGTAGCAATTTCTGATATCCAGTGGCATTGAGGTTTCCATAGATGAAGAATGGCCCCCCTATCTTCTTATACCATATACCACACCAAACCATCAATTTTTGTGTTCCAACAGTCTTGAAGGGCTCTGTTCACTGTGGGTTAGTGTCAGACCAATAGCATTTCTTCTGCAATGTTGCTATCAGTGTGTCAAGAGTGGGAGAAGAGGGTTGCATTGAAAATCCAATAGGCAGCACTTTGAACACATTTTATAAATGGTCATAAACTTGTAAATAACTTATGAAAGAATAAAGTTACATTAAAACCAAGCACACCATTGTTTTTCTTATGAAATTCTCAGTAAGTTTGATGTGTCACATGACCCTCTTCCTATTGATAAAAATAAAGTTGGATCCAAAATAACCACCCATCTGGAAAAGGTTTCCCCCTCTCATATACTAATGTGCCACAAACAGGAAGTTCATATCACCAACCATTCCCATTTAATTTAGGTGCATCCATATAAATGGCCCACCCTGTAGTTATCAGTCATGCACCTACATGGAAAAAAATGAGAAACTTAGAATTTTAGTGTTCATTAAATTTCTTTCCATTTCAGTTTAAGAGGTGAGGGATAGTCATTATTATAAAAAAAATTACAAATTAAAAGAGAGACAACAAGAACAAGAGATTAAGGTTTTGCAACTATTTGACTAGTCAAATTTAACAATTAAAGGTAGCACAACAATAATTCTGTCTGCTGCCCCAAATTACTTCTTTTTCTGGGTGTATCTACATAGCAACCTTTAATTTTGGTTTAAGCTATTTTGTCAAGGGTAAGGTAATTTTAAAGAACAATTTGTTCAACAAAAAAACTAAGTTCATAAATGAATTAAACATTATCATTTTGTCCAAAATGTGTGCTAAATCTAAATATAGCAATAGCAAAAGATTTGGCAGGTGATAGAAAAAACCTGATCTCACAGATAAGGCTGGTTTCACATCACATATTTTTTCCTGTCCGTGGGATCCTACTTTTTGTAGGACCCCATGGACAGGAACGGACACCAAAGGAGGTGACCTTTTCTGTGTCTGGGTCCGTGATTATCACGGGTCCGGACACAGAAAGCGCTGTGCGGGGCACTTTCACTTCTGCAATGTATATACATACATTGCAGAAGTGAAATTTAGTAAAAGAAAGGGTTAAAAATAAAAAAATCTCTATGTTCACCTGTCCGGCGATCCACCGACGCCTGCAGCAGCTCTCGATGTTTACAGGACCTGCCGTGACTTCACAACCCAGCAGCGTCATCGAGTCACATGACTGCAGTTACTGTGGTAACCGGTCATGTGACCTGATCAGCTGATCTGGATGTGACATCACGACAGGTCCTGTAGTCACACCGGAGCTTGCTGGAGCCATCGGGGGATCACTGGAAAGGTGAGAATACAAGTTTTTTTTTAATTTAACCATCGATTTTACTTAATTTTGCTTTCGCAATGTATACATTGCGGAAGTGAAATTAGATGGTTAGGATCAGTTTTAGTGTACTGAGCATGCTCAGTACAGTAAAATCGGGTCCGAGAAACTATCCTTTCTTTTCTCGGACCCGTGCTCCATTGGCCCCCGTGTTAAAGGCCACGGATTGGATCGGATTTGGCCTAATTGCCATCCGATTTTGTCAGATCAGATTTGTGTCGAAGTTTTTTCTGTGACTAAATTCGGAGCAGTTTTCGATTTTGGGTACAGTATAAAATCGGACACAAATCGGATCCGACAAAATCGGATGGCAATTACGCCAAATCTGATCCAATCCTCATAGGATAATATGGGGGCCAAATCAGATCCGTGACTGTCCGTTTTACAATGGACAGCCACGGATCCTCTAAATTTGCAATGTGAAAACAGCCTAAGAATTCCACTAGTAGCATCTACATAGCAACCTTTAATTTTGGTTTTAGCTATTTTGTTAAGGGTAGGGTAATCATCAGTAGTGCTGAATCAGCTATCCCAGTAGTAATAGCATCACATACACATACAAGTCCCATTTGATCTCCAATGCAAATTTAGTGTTGTGGAAGAAAAGGGTCTAACCTAGGATACTTTCCATCCCTCATTTTAATTATAGCAGGAAGATGTAGCCTCTGAAAGTGTCACCGTCAGTTGGAGTAAGCATTCTGTTCAGTCTAGTCTACCTCCTGCACCACCAAAATAATTAATGTTGTACATGGTGGAATTTACAATCTATCAATGACTCCTGTTTCATTCTTCCTCAAAACCCTCTAATCCACATAACCCGGTGAAATAAGATACAAACTAGACCAGACTTCTTCCAGTTTATATTTTGAAAGACATAAACAATTACGGTAGCTTTTTTTCTGAGAAAATATGTTTCTAGAGGAGATGGACAACATGCTTCTGCGAGGCTAGGTGGTAAGGACCCATGGTGTTAGCACTCTGATCCAAGGTAAACTTTTTCGTTTGAAATGTTTGAAGAGGACCCAACAGGTCAGTAATATCAAATTGGTGGGCAATTCCAAGCGATCAATTGGTACTTGCTCTGGTGGTCATTGGATGTAAATGTGGCACCCCAGGTGTTAATGTGCCACAGTAACATCACAAAGGTTAACTCCCCACACACACTGGACACTACACTAGCACCTCTAGGCCAGAAGGGGGAGCTCAAGCAGCTCCCTTATATGTTCTAGTCTGAGGAGGAAGTAGTTAGTTGACAGTTGACAGTTCAACTTACTGCAGGGAGCACTAGGAGGAGGACCTGTAAATGTGACCAGAGCTGAGCTCCTGACAGAGACCACTAACTACTTTCAGGCCTAAAGCCAGGGTCTGAAGAGAGAAGTTTAAGAAACAGAGAAACACATCTCGGAGACTGAGTTACCTCATAACTTGCTCCAGAGGAGCGCCGAAACCGGATACCGGATCCGAATTTGTGACTGAAACACGCAGCACAGAAAACACCGGGATAGTGGAGGTTGTAGATCTACACTGTACCTCAGAGAAGCAACACGGCAGGGTCAGAAGCACACGGAAAGACTCAAGTTGCCTAGCAAAGGGGGTACCTGTGAGGAGGAACAGGGCCAGCAGCCTAGCTAAAGCGGCAGCAGGGCCACACACACAGCGCAGCAGTGGGAAGCTGAGGACCTGGACAGGGTGGGAGCAACCCGGCCCCGGTACAGACTCTGTGGACAGTACTCTACTGAATACCATGACCAGTAAAGCCTTGGAAAACTTCAAAACCATGAGTGTGTGTGATCCTTGTGCGCAAACCCTGCGTGCCCTCACAAACTACCATCATCTCTACTACTACCCCTATCCTGCAACATCCATAGCATCATCTATAGACTATTACTACCACTGCCCCGCGGAACCCAGCTCTACCTGCGGAGAGCCGTTACATCCCCAGCTGCCCAACATCATTCCCGGAGGTTCTGCAGCAGCAGTGGTCACAACAAAGTCCCTTGTAAATATCCCCCCATCACTTGCGGAACCCGGGATGCGGTCCGGACCAAGACCGCCATGATATCCCCAGCAGTACCCCGGTCCGCTACCAAGTACCCCATCCCAGTGGGCTCCACATAAAGATTGAAAGTTGCTGAACATCCGAGCTCCATTCAATGTGTAGCAGCTTTTGCCTGGTATTGCAGATCAGCTTCTGTTTTACACATTGTATGAAACTGTGTTATTCATCTCCTTAACATTTTTGAATCTGGAGCTAATAATACCTGATCAATGGTTGGGTTGGGTATTGAACGGCCATCAATCTGATTCTGATTCTGCTAATTTAGCAATAAATGCCTGTGAACCCTCTTTATAATGGAGGGTAACCAGTTTAACACTTTAAATAATTTACAAGTGTGTACATTTCCCAAATTAAATGTCAATTTTTAGTATTATTTAGTAATCTATGAAATGAAATATGTGATAGAAGATGAACATGAAAAAACTTCGCTTGTGTAATTAGCAAATACAATCTATGCTAGAATGACAAGAAATTTCTGGATTATCAAAGAGTGCGCTATTGCAATAGCAAGTTTTCAATGGAATCATTCAGTAGAAAAAAAGTATTAAAAAAAGGGCTTTTGAACAGTTCAAACAGACGTCAAACTGGATAGAACAGAAAAAAAGTATTTTGAACTTTTTTCTTTCATCTTGAAAGCAAATGTAAAATTAACAGCTGATTCATCCACCAGAAGGCCGTGTCGTCTTTTTTTTTCATTCTCTTTTGCATGTGGAATTCACTAAAACTGATTTGAAATCTTTTCACTTCACCAGAACTGTTTACTTCATGACAAATATCTCAATGCAAAGAAAGACAAGTTTTTGGCCTTGGAGAAGAATAATAATTGTTTCATATGTCTGACATGTACACACAATATGCTTGATGAGAATGCAGTCAATGACCTCAGAAAGTGTTAGATTCTGGCATGTCGGCTCATATGAAGAACAGTCTGCCAATTTATTTTTCACCAGCTGGTTTCTTTTTTGCCTCTCATTCTAAATCTTCTAAAATGATTTGGTAAGATATTTTTTTGACATATGCACTCACCACATTGGTTTCCAAAGAAAAACATATTGGGTGTGAACAAGGTACAGATGAAATATCTCGGGAGTTGGTTGGGACACTGCCAAGTAAGCACTATCTGGAAAAGTAAAATTTCTATTATTTTATAATAGTAAAATATGTAAAACTGGAATGTGCACGAGTTGATAACTTTTATTAAAAGAGATTTTACTTGGACACTAGCCAGTAAGTGCAGCTCTTTACCTCAAATTAGGACTTTGTTCAGCACAGGAATGAAAAAAAAAGAGTACCATTTTATACAATCTTAAATTCATAAAGGGTTATAGAATTCTGGAACACTGCTTTTATGTTATAATATTGCAGAATGTGTTATTTCAATTTAGAATTAATAGAATTGAAACCTAATAGTATCTGAAATAATGTGACAATTGCAACCTTGGCTTATGTCATTTTAATCTAACAAATAGTTATAATATAAAAATGAAGTAAAAACAGAAAAAAAATAATGATAAACTTCTCTTTAAAAAAAATAATAGGGTAACTTTATGAATTCAAATTGATTAATATTTGTCTTAAGAAACCTAATTATCTTCTTAATTTTCTTGAATATCCTTAAAATACACTTGGCCTATTTGAAAAGCAAAGTAAATGTCCGTCAAGGAACGGATATGGGAAAGATATAGTAGAGTTAAGGAAATTCGAGATATTTGCAGCTGTGTTTATTATTTTAGGCATGAAATTCCTATTGTAGAAAATGTCCAACTTTTGCTAGAGACCAAGCAGATATTGAAAACAAATAGAACTTTCTTTTGCACATAATTTTTTTATGCTAAAATATAATCCCAGAAAGGCATGAGTTTCAATTCTGTGGCTACCTCACTTAGAGATTCTTACAGTATTTCCTCTTCTAAATGTAAGTGTTGGAAACTTTCCAAGATTTTAAAGTATTATATACAATATCTAAGACCTAACTGAGTTGATTAGGAGTAGATAAACTTTCAACTTTTGACTTTCAGGCTCCATATCTCACCATTCATCACACCTTCATTTTATAGGTAATCATCTTGGCTATCTCATACATAAATTTGACTTGCAATTATTTAGCATATGATCATTTATTCAGATTCTTTTCCTGCA
This sequence comes from Allobates femoralis, assembly GCA_033576535.1. Classification (NCBI taxonomy): domain Eukaryota; kingdom Metazoa; phylum Chordata; class Amphibia; order Anura; family Aromobatidae; genus Allobates; species Allobates femoralis. The sequence goes on from JARQOC010000003.1 coordinate 557,010,503, forward strand.
ACTGCATTGTTACTGCTTTTCTCCTAAAAGTTTATATTTAAATTTTTATTAATTGGTTAGTATTTTGTAAATCCATCTTTGGCTTTCAACACTGCCTGAATCCTTCTGGGTATGCTTTCAATCAAACTCAAGCAAGTCTTCACCAAAATCTGACCCCAGGTCTCTTGTAAACATTCCCAATATTGGTGCATAATGGTCAGCTCACTTGGGTGTATACACAGCTTTTTATGCAACTCTGTCCACATGTGATCAATTGTGTTGAGGTCTAGGGACTGCTGAGCCCAATCCAACACTTCTACCTCATTGTCATTGAACTATGTATTTACTAATCTAAAAGTATGCTTTGGGTCGTTGACCTGCTGTAACACTATGTTAGCATTGTCATACTCGTAGTACTCGAATGTATGAAGTACAACATCTCATAGGAAACTTACATACAGCTTAGCATTCATATCACCATGGATTTTGGTCAAGTATCCAATGCCTTTGACTGTGAAACAACCCCATATCATCAGTCTTCTAAACCAAACATAATAGTTTAGTTCTTGATTCCTGCCATCTCATCTCATCTTTCAATTGGATGGACTAATCGTACCCAAAGAAATTCTACTGGTAACTATGGATGTTGAGGGACTTTAAACTTGGATTGGACAAAATGTAGGTATTTCTGCAATTTTCTTCTTTCTACATCATAAAGTTTTGGGAAACCATCTTCATGACTCCTACTTGTTGGACCTGCTTAGGATGGCACTGGAAAACATCTATTCCATTTTCGATCGTGTCTTCTATAGGCAAGTATCTGGGACTGCAATTACATGAGATGTGCATCATCCTATGCAAAATTATTCTTGGGAGGAGACCCTACCGGCCTACAAGAGTAATGTACTGTAATGGGTATGACCCGGCTCAACCCAATTAGGTGTTCTGAGGAAAAAATTATGCCACGAAAAAGGATGTTAGCCTCGGTACACATATATTATGAAAAAGTCAAGTCTGTGAGAGATTTCTTTTTGTCATTTTTTATTGTACAAATAAGATTCAAGGTCCCACTCTTCTATTCTTCCTTTCTTTAGCCACTTTACCTCTTCTCTCCAACTCTCCCCTCCTTTTCCTTTTCATTTTTCCTCTTCACCCCATGCACATCACCACACACTTTTGCACCATACTACCCTCCCGTTTTTTACTCGCACTTCGGTTTTATAATTCACGAGGTTGAATGACATCAGTGAAGTTAACTTGTCAGCATTCTGTGTTTATTTTTGTTATCGAGTAATTGTGTTATTTCTTTTATGTTTATGTACTAATTTATTAAACTACTCCCTGAGGAAGGCTGATGTTGAGCCGAAACGTGGGACCTTGAATCCTGTTTGTACAATAAAAAACGACAAAAAAGAAAGCTCTCTCAGATTTGCCTTTTTCATAGTATATGTGTGCCAAGGCTAACATCCTTTACAAGAATAAAGGAACAATACAGAAATGGTGGTATTTAGAATATGAGCGCTACACCAGGACACTGCACTAATCAGTATTACCTTTAGATCTTTATTGGATATTAACAAATGTGAGTCCTCGCCACAACATGTTTCGACACTAATGCGTCTTCCTCAAGTGATCCACTTGAGGAAGACGCATTAGTGTCGAAACATGTGGCGAGGACTCACATTTGTTAATATCCAATAAAGATCTAAAGGTAATACTGATCAGTGCAGTGTCCTTGTGTAGCGCTCATATTCTAAATACCACCATTTCTGTATTGTACCTTAATTTATCCTCCCTATTGGGAGTGTGGTGGAAGCGAGCAGCTCTGCACACAAGGACCTGGGTGGTAAAACAGACACGTGATTGATCTCGGGACCCGGAGAAGCGAGTTGGAGCTGGACAATTAGTTTGGAACCAGGAACAGGCGAGTAAAGGTCTCGGATCCCTTCCTCACCACTGAGCCTACAATCTGGTTGTGCAGAGACGGCACAACCAGTTAAGGTGAGTGAGGAATCAGCATAACGGAGAATTTAATCTGCCTTTAGTAAACAGTGTGGCGCAACCGAAAAATTTCTGCTTTATTTTACAAGAATAAAGTGACACATTGGTTCAGATTTATTGATTACATCATTGTTTCTGCACAGAAACATCATTGGACGCATGGAATTTATTGTGGCACTAAATCATAATCTTTAGAATATTACCTTGATGTCACATTGCTCAACATCTGAAGTGGAATTCCTTGACCTTAAGATCTTGTCCAAGGAGGGAGTCATTTCTACAGCATTATATCAGAAGGAAACAGCCACTAAAAGTATATTACACTATGAGAGTTTTCACCGTCATGTCCACAATACTATTCCAAAAGGACAATTCTTCCATATTAGAAGAAATTGTTCTGAAGAAGAAACCTTCCTGCAAGAAGCTAAAAACTTATGACAAGATTTAAGAACGGACGGTATCCACGGAAAATCATTGCTCATGTACTTAAATCGGCAGACATATGGAGTAAAAGGAATGACACTCACCCTTAGACGATTTTCAGTCTCAGACTTTTATTCCAGAAATTTGCTTGAACATGAGCAGGTAGGGACGGAAGACGGACAATGGTCTACCGTTTCGTACCTAAATCGGTACTTCTGCGGGTCCTGCAGAAAGTACTGATTCAAGTATGATAGGGTGGACCGTTGTCCATCCTCCTCCTCCCTGCACATGTTCAAGCAAATTTCTGGAATAAAAGTCTGAGAATGAAAATCGTCTAAGGGTAAGTGCCGTTCATTTCACTCCATATGTCTGCCGTTTTATATGTGTCGGCGAACTGAGCAACGCCCTGACTTTAGGATATCTACGGTATTTTCTTCCACTGCTGGCCTGTAAAGAAGTCGTGTTCACAAGCGGCCTGAACGGCTTGAACAAAAAACTGAAACCGGGTTTCTGTTCCTTGGAATTTTCATGCATTTAAATCCTCACAAGAAACCAAGAGACAAGACCTTTTGAAACCATGGTCTAAATCGAACATGGGCACAGTAAATATCATTACTCCATTTAAGAATCATTGGCGGGATGTCTACCATATTTTGAATAAAAAATGGAGTATTGTGATGGCCTCAGTGTACATGATCCATTGTTCATTTCCAGTCCTGCCATGTTACACTGCGGACATTTGCCATCTCCAGATCATGCGCAGTGCACATTCTGAAGCTGGACAAGTGATACTCTCACTCCAGGTCCAGGGGTTCTCGGGAACTGGGCAGCAGTTATTCTTCACTCTGAGTTCTTTTCACGGGGATAGACAGGGGCCAAGACCCAGTCCCGTGACCCTGGCGGTGTCATTTAATAAAGGAGGATTGATGGGGAAGACAGTGAAAAGGGGTATTCATGACGCCACCTGCGGTACCCGGCCATGGGCGGCTGCCGCTGCTTCAGAACCTCTGGGGATGATGACCGGCAGCTTGGATGGTTTCACTACCTGCAGGCAGAGCGCGGTCCCCTGGGCAGCTTGGCAGATGTTCATTAGATCATCATCACCCCGGTGTCTCATGCGGTCGCCACTAAAGAAAGTCTCACACACCACAGCTAGAGTTTTGTTACTTTTACTCAGTCGTTTCAGCATGGATGTTGGGTGCTTCCCTTGCAAACCTCCAGTTCAGCGTTGTCTCCAGTACCGGGAAAGTGCAGTCAAGCATCTATTGGTGTTCCTCTCTTTCTTTTACCTGGTGTCTCTTTCTCTGGTGGTTTCTCAGCGCTATAAGGTAGTTTCTCTACTGGGGTGAGCATGACATCGCTCCGCTCCCCAGGCTATCAGCGCCTCTGCACACAAGGCTCAGGTATCGACAGCCACGGGTGCTCAGTTGTACCCCACCTAGGTACTGCTCCCTAGTTCGGCTCCTGCACTTCTCTTTTCCCTCCCGGCTATGCTTGGGTCCTCCCACCATCCCGGGATCCTAAGTGTTGTGTATGTGAGGCTCTACTGCACCATCTCAGCACCTGGAGAGCAGAGGCACTACTATCCCTTTAACGGAGGAGTGCAGTACCTCTGGTAGCGACCTACCCAGTGGGGCGCCACACAAGTACACTCAATGCTAACCCACAATGCACAAGACCAGAAATAGATGCGGGCAAGAGCAAGATAGAGTAGAAAGCAGCGCTTGAAAATTAGGTTATTACACCCACAGGGACATTATAATCATGGAAAGAAGGCAGGCATAGATATTATACAAATGCTCTACAGACTAGTCTGTGTGCTAATTTACATGAGAAAATGTAATTTTATAAATGATTTTTTTCAACTTTAACATTACAATATTAGCTTAGACAGGGACACATAGGACAGAATTATAAAGCTGGAGGAACAGATGCTGATAGCTTGGGAGGGCATAAACTAATTGATCGGTTCCCTTTAAGTAGGAATGAGTGCTATTTGCCTTTAAAGAACATTTTGCTACACCAGCTTGTGGGTTTCATTTTCTGAGCACCCAGTTGCCAGACTATCAGAAACCTCCCAAATTCACATTGTTTTGAAAATTGAGCCTCTCGTTAAAATATATCTATGGTTGTAGTGATTTTTTTTAACCCTACTGATGTTTTCCACAAATTATGATTCAGTGGATATTATTGAGTGAAAATGTCATATATATGCCACTCTAGTGCGCTGTACTCTGTGCTCAGCATGCTTCTGAAGACACCATGCCATATAGAAATTCTTTAGTAGAACGTGTTTTTTGGGGGGTGGGGAGCATATCACTTTTCCAGAGCTTTAAGCTACCAATAAAATAAACACCCCCTCTCTCCTAATTTTCTGTCATCATATAATAGGCTTGAGTACTGGCTTGTTTTTTTGTGGGTTGATTTCAAGTGACTAGGTTATTATATGGGCTCATGCTGACACCTGTGCAACAAAATCAGAGCACAGACTGCAATACACAGAACAGACTGGCTCCAGGTTTTACGACCTGAGTGTGATAGCTTCATAGAAAAGTATTGAGACAAGGAAAAAACATAGGGGTGTGATGAACTGAAAACAAATTCATTGATTTTCTTCTAGTCTCAATTCTGCATTTTGAAGTGGCTCAATGGGTTCTTTTTAGTCTTACCTTTTTTTTTTAATCAAATACAGTTATGGCCAATAGTGTTAGCACCCTTGAAATTTCTCTCAGAAAACTATTGCAATTACAAATGTTTTGCCATAAATATGTTTATTTTCTTTGTGTGCATTGGAACAACACAAAAGAAGGGATCAAAAAGGAGATAGGTGATAATTTTACACAAAACTCTAAAAATGGGCTGGACAAAATTGTTGGCAAGTTTCTAAAACTGTGAGTAAGCAACGAAGTTTCAAGTATGTGCTGCTTGGTAAATATACCTGTAGAAATAAACAGATATGGGCAATATTAATATCACACCTGAAGCCAAATAAAAAAGAGATGTTGACTCAATCTTTACATTGTGTGTTTGTGTGCCACAGTAAGCACAGAGAACAGAAATGGGAGAAGAGAACTGTCTGAAAACATTTGAACCAAAATTATTGTATAAAAATCTGCAATCTCAAGGTTGCAAGTCAATTTTCAGAGATCTTGACGTTCCTTGGTCCTCAGTGTGCAACATACCGTAAACAAGAAGTTTACAATCAATGGCACTGTAGCTAATATTTCTGAACATGGACAGCAGAGAAAAATTGATGAAAGCCTGTTACACAGAATAGTCCATCTGGTGGACAAGCAGCCCTAATCAGATTCCAAAGAAAGTCAAGTTGCCCTGCAGGCTCAGGATGCTTTAGTGTCAGCGTGAAAGATCCAAAGACATTTGAATTAAATGAAATGCTATTTTAGGATGCTCAGGAGGATGACACTGCTGACACAAATACTTACAGAACATACATAAAGAACATCATATTATTGCTTACTGAAAGATGAATGAGGCTTACAAAGAAAAGAACACAGTACCTACAGTGAAATATGGTGGAGGTTCAATGATGTTTTGGGGTTGTTCTGCTGCCTTTGGCACTGGATGTCTTTTTGTGTGTACAAGGCATCATGAAATATGAAAATTACCAAAGGATTTTGGGTCACAAAGTAGTGCCCAGTGTCAGAAAGCTGGGTTTGTGTCCTAGGTTTCTGTCCTTCCAGCAGGACAATGACCCAAGACACACTTCAAAAAGCACCCAGAAATGGATAGAAACAAAGCACAAGAGAGTTCTAACTTGATTAGCAATGAGGCAGTATCAAAATCCCATTAAATACCTGTGGAGAGATCTTACGATTACTGCTGGGGAAAGCACTTATCATGCTCTCAGCCACGGGCCTGGTCTCTCACAGAAAGGGAGAAGGGAAAATGGTGCCCATCTCACAGCAATATGTGCCTCACCTGCTCTGTCCCTGCTTTGGGGTCAGTCTCTGCAAAACAGAGAGATCGGTGCCCATCATGCAACTTCGCTGGTTCTGCTTACCCTGCTTGTGGTTCCATGTGGCCATCTTCTTCCTTCTCTACCAGGAACCTGCATCCTCTTGGCAGGTCACCTGGGAATGTTCCTAGGATACGCGCACCACATCTTGCACACACTTAAAGACACAGTCCATTAGGTCTCTCAGCCTAAGCTCTGAGTTGCTCTGTGTATAAAAGACATAATCCCCCTAAAGGAGGTGCCTGGGCAACATGTTAATTCTCTAGGAATGTTGCCTCTTTCCAGGTTGCATTCCTGCAGTGCTCTGCACTAGGAAGACTGTTGCCTTGCTTTCAGTATTATTCTAACACCTCTGTCTCCACAGAATTCTCTGCTTGCAGTTTATTATCCTGGATCTCTCTGGATGCTCTGTATTCCAACCCAGGCTGGCCAAGCCATTCTTGAAGTGCACAGAACTGTCCAGATTCCTATACTGCCTGGATAAGCCTTTCTGGGATTTTACAGAGCTCCCACGATTCATCCTACCGACAGAGCCAGTATTCCACAGTCTCCTACTCTCTTCTGTTCAGGCTGTATGGGTCGTCCCACTGGTCTGGGATTTCGTGGCATTTAGACCTCTTGATGCTGTCCCGGGTATAACCCTGTACTGGGGTGATGCTCGGCTACTAGAGTTCAGAGTCATGATCCAGAGGGTCCTCCCCTCAGGCACCTTTCCATTTGTTAACTTTAATTAATAAATATCCTCGCTTTTACTGAAGTCACTCTCCAGTCTCTTGCTGTATCGGGTATTCAACTGCCACTGCTCCACCAGTAGTCCTGTGTGTCTACTTAACATCTCTATGCCCTTCGGGCGTAACAGCACTCTTCAAATATGAGAGACCTGGAGCATTTCTGAAAAGAAGAGTGGTCTAAAATTCCAGTTGAGAAGTTGAATAAGTTTTTTTCATGGGTATAGAAAGTGATTGATTGCAGACACTTATTCGAAAGGGTGTGCAAACAAATATTAAATTGAGGGTGCCAACAAATTTGTCTGGCTCATTTTTGGAGTTTTGTTTGCGATTATGTCCAATTTTCCTTCTTTTATCTGTTTTTGAGTTTTTCCAATACACACATGAAATAAACATGTGTATAACAAAATGTGTAATGGCAAAAATATTCTGTGAGAAAAAGTTCATTTTTTGGAACAAGAGTTCCAACCCAGTCCCCATATTGCAGACCGTGCTGTGACTATGTTGCACGCATACCCTTTTTAGTGGTGAACTATTTTTTATCAATGAAAAAACAAAAGATAAAGACAAATGAATAGCACTACTACTTTGAGATTTCGACTTCAATTGGTGTAATAGGAGCATTCAGGTGTAGAAACAGCATATAGGCACTAATTAGCAATTAATGGTGCTACACCTCATGGATCACACTGAAGACATGTTCAACAAATAGAAGAAAAAACTTGAGTAGGCACTCACCGTGGCAGTAAAATCTTTATCCTTTATTCCAACAGCTTAAAAGGCCATATAAGAGGTAGGCATGATGCTGGCTATATCCAGGACATAGCCTGCATCATTCCTACCTCCTGCATGGCCTTTTAAACTGTTGGTTTAAAGGATAAAGATATTACAATGGTGAATGCCGCTCAAAGGTTTTTCTTCTATTTGTTGAATATAATTTATGATTGCCTAAAAAAGACAGGACACAGAGACCATATGGAGTCCAATATGACTCAATTTGCCTCATTATAGAGAATGGTTCCATTGGTAGCTCTGACTGAATTTTGATTTTGCGGATAATCCTAAAGTTACTGGTTAGTATAGACCCAAGATTAATGTAAACAAAGCTTTAAAATTAATTTATTATTTTTCATAGAAATATATGAACCTGTCACACTCAGGTTCAGAAACCTGTGACCATTTTTTGCTTGGAATGTGTTGCAGGAACATCTCCATAATTCCAAATGAATGGTTCCATCAGGAGATTAGTTTAAATCATGTTTTTCACTGTTTTAAACAGAATCAGCACAAGAGGAAGTTTTTATTATTTTTTTATTTATGAAGTTCATTGTGCTGCATTAGTGATAAAATAACTTTAATATTCAGGTCATTCTAGTTTCAGCAATTACATTACATTTTCTTTTCTTATGTTTTAAAGAGGACCTGTCACCCCCATGGTTCATGGCAAACTAAATGCACCACTGAATGCTGCACGCCTGCTGCATTCAGGGAAGGGCTCCCCTATGTTTCTAGCCCCCCTGTACCCTGAGAAATAGATTTTAGAAAGCTTACATATAGTGAGTCCGGAGGGCATTCCTGGTTATGGAGTCAGTGCTGCCATGGGGCTTCTCTCTGCGTCTGGCCGCTCTGTGCCACCTCCTGCTGCTCTGTTCCTCCTCCTGTCTGTGTGCAGCCCCCTCCTCGCCTGCGCCGGCGTTTAAGTGATCTCACGTTTGCTATGCACCAGGGGGTGACAGCTCCTCTTTAATACTTTTGCAAATTTACTACTTTCTTCCAAGAAAAACACTTTTTGTCTTCATATTCTGAGAGCTATAATCATTTATTTCTTTGGTAGATTGAGTCTTCTTTATAGTGGTGCAGGTTGCAACATGCGCAGGGACTGGGAGTAGGAGCAGCGGCCAACAGCGAGCCGTTTCATGCCCGTGGGGTGCCTCAATGGGTCACTACTATGACGTCAAGTTTGTTGCCTATGTCAACCAATCATAGATGCCGGCACAATGGGTGAGGGGTGAAACAGCCAATCATAGATGCTGTCACACAGACTGGGTGACTATGATTAGCCGTTGGATGAAGTGCAGTAACCTGGAAGCAGCCCATATATTCTAGCATCTATCATGCAATGAATAATCAAGAAGTTAATGAGGGTCCCCAGAAGAAAAAGCATGCGGACCCCAGTATGTATAAAGCTGATACGTAATTACTGTTTTGTTTATTTTTAATTCTCCCCAGCCAAATTCAAACAGTAACTTGGACTGCTCAGGGAAGTCCTTGTTCAAGGTTTGTGCCCAAACACTAAATGTTCGGGACAGACCCCAAACTTGATAGTAGTGTAAAGTTTGGGGTCTGTACCGAACATCTAGCGTTTGGGCATGGACATCGAACACACCGTACAGATAGGGATAGTTTTGGTGCACTTTTCACCCACTAGGTGCAGATTGTGGAAGTCCAAAATCTGCCCCACAGACTCAGCGTGTGAATGCACCATAAAGGAGAGGAAGAGCTCACCCAGTGATTCTAGGGATGAAAACAACTCTGCCATACACACTGTGCTCCACTGGGTACTGTTGAGCTCAGGTACTGACCCCTATACAAGGAATGATGCTTCAGTAGTGTTGGAAATGGTAATGGGCATGTTTCTTTTATGTGAACTGTGCATTGAATCTTAAAATATATGAATTTACATGAAACTGAAAATTTCTGGAAATTTAACTCAAACTCAATCCTGTATGGATGGATGTACTCCTTTCTACTGTCCTCAGATTGATTCTGGTAAAATCTTACACTGCTCAGGACAAACTCTCGTTGTCAGTCAGGCAAAGGTAAAACAAAATAGGACTCACAGGCTCTTTCATGACGTACCTGGATGTAGAAAATATAATTTTTAATTCCACTATTATACAAGCCTTTTCACACATTTTTAATGTAAGTACACCAGCCTTAACAAGTCAGAAAAGTTAAATAATGTATGTTGTTTATATTGGGAATCCGGTGTCAAATGCACTTTAAATTTCGTAAGTGAAACTGTGGCTTTAAATAAAATATATTTTCCAATCATTTGAAGATTTTCTTTACTTACAAAATTATTTATACTGGCAAGCACTTTTAATTGCCACAGAGACACAGCAGGTGTAGTGATGCAGCACATAAATGACATCTTCAGTCTTTAGAAGAGAGAGTAATGCTTCTGTAGTGTGCAAAGAACATATGCTAATCAGCCGCACTCTTCAGGCACAAATGAGATAATGTGCTTATTGTTTAGACACTGGAATTGTTCATTACAAAGTGACACAGTGTTTGCCAATTTTGTCTTCATTATAAATGTAAATATTAACTGGCGATATGCAAAAGAATACAAAAAGTCAACAGCAATTAATTGGCTTCTGCAGTAATTAGCAACTGTAAGGCAAACACTTAGGAGCCGATATAATTGTCTGCATTAGGAATACACCTCCTGTACAGTTCTAATTAGCAATTTAAACAGTTCAGAAATTATATGCCTCTTGCCTATAGACTCCCTGAAGTACTGTTCATTAATGGAAAAAAATTGCTTGGAAATGTCACTTCCATTGTCTTTTGCGAAATGTATTACATCAAAGACTTTGTTATTCGGGAAAAGCACAGAGCTGCTGTGCATAGTGACACAATTGAAATTAAGACACAATCAAATAGTACACTGCATGTAGAACACACTTTTTGGATACAAAGAGCAGTTACCCGAAATTTAATTTAAGGTTTTGAACTTCAATTACCCATGTCTCTATCTGACTAAAGTCTAATTAATATTCCTAATGTCCTGAATAGAGATGAACAAACCTTTTGAAGTTCAGATTTGGTTCGGTGCGCTGAACAGGCACATGTTTGACAACTTGTACGGCAAACAATTTGAGATCTTCCAAACACCATTCAAATCAATAGGTGGCATAATAAGGGGTATAGGAATAACTTTCAAAGGGGCCCAAAAGCAGCCAAACACAGCTCAAATGGCTTTACGGTGGAACCCCACTGTTTTTGCATAATTAGCTTTCTAAAGTACTACTCACTAAGGTTCCGCGCAGTTGTCACCATGATTTCAGGCCCAATCAATAACGTCACTTCTTCCACCCTCTTGATAAGTTAAATTCAGATTTTTGCACACCTGATGACCCTTAGCTGTAGATATATTCAGAACCATGAGTCTGATCCAGACTCTAGTCTGATCCATGAATCTCCCAAACTACAACCCCCAAAGTACAGCTTCCTAAGTACAAGACTTTAAAATAGACTAGAAATCTATGATACATTAATCCATTCATGACCATTGTCACTGCTGTATCATCAACCTCATCATCATCATCTGTATCATCTAATTGGGCTGTTTCCTCTTCCCACAGGTACGCCTTGAATCTACTCAACTTTCCCTGGGCTCTGTGTGCTGTGCATATACTCTATCTCTGGTACGCCTTGAATCTACTCAACTTTTCCTGGGCTCTGACTGTCTGTGTACTGTGCACATACTCTGTCTCTGGTACGCCTTGAATCAACTCAACTTTTCCTGGGCTCTGACTGTATGTGTGCTGTGCATATACTCTGTCTCTTTTACTATTGTCTTACCTTCATGTCCATGCGATGCTGCATCCCTCATGATTATTCTACCATGTCTTGGACTGGCCCCCTTCAGGCCCTCCCTGTTTTTATGACCTCTGCTTAGCTCTCAGTATCTGGTCAGTCCATACCCACCCACCCTCTCATCCATACCTGATGACCCTTAGCTGTAGATATATTCAACACCACGAGTCTGATCCAGACTCTAGTCTGATCCATGAATCTCCCAAACTACATCTTCCAAAGTACAGCTTCCTAAGTACAAGACTTTGAAATAGACTAGAAATGAACAGGAAATAACTGGAATGTACTGGGATAGAAAGCCGCTACAATAGCTGTAGATATTTTCAGAACTGTCTGCATAGAGAGAGGAAAGATCATGCATATTTTCCTCCCACATGTTGAACTTTTCATAGATCTATAATGGTGACTGCACCATTTTTTTTTGTTCCCTGGATTATCCAGCCACCCTTGGCAATATATATATATATTTATACATATATATTTATCATCTCAATTGTCTCGGAGTGACCCCTCTGCCGCATGGACCCCCCTGGCTACATCTGACCCCCTGCTGCATCGGTTCCTCACTGCATCTCAGCATCTCACCCCTGGCGGCACCTGATCGCCCAACTACATCAGACAACTGGCTGCTTCTGACCCGAGGTTGCACCACCCTATCACATGCTGCACCACCTCACCACTCCATCATCTCAACCTCCGGCTGCATCACCCCATCCTCCGGCTGCATCATCTCATCCTCCGGCTGCATCACCCCATCCTCCGGCTGCATCATCTCATCCTCCGGCAGCATCATCTCATCCTCCGACTGCATCACCCCATCCTCGGGCTGCATCATCTCATCCTCCGGCTGCATCAACCCATCCTCCGGCTGCAGCATCCCATCATCTCGTCCCCGGCTGAATCACCTCATCCCCGGGTACATCATCCAGACCTTGGCTGCTTCATTTGGTCCCCAGCTACATCCCCCCCTGGACTGCAATTCATCCTTGGACCACCGCTACATCTTCTCACTACATCTTCTCATCTCCGGCTCCATCACCTCGTCCCCGGCTCCACCATCTTGTCCCAGGCTGCTCAATCTCGTCCCCAACTACATCTCCCCCTGGACTGATGCTCATTCCATGGTAGCATCCCATCCTGGACTACTCTTCACTACTGACCACTCATCCACCACTACAACTCTCCTTCCTGCTGCACTTGACCCCTGCTGTGTCTGACCCCTGCTACCCCTCATACCCAGTTCACCATCTACAATGTTTCCACTCCTTTGCACTCTCACTCCCATCCTTCTCCACTTCCTGCTTCCCCCACACATCCCATCACCCAGCAACAAAGTACTTCTCTCACCCTCTATCCTACCTAACCACCTTACCCACTTCTCTGAGCTATTCCTTCACTTTCAATCCTCCATCTCCAAACAGACACACCCACCCAGTAAACTCTCCAGCTCCCACGTGCTAACCCTCTCCCTTCTCCTTCTGCTCACTGGCGTCATTTCCCCTTATCCCGGCCCCCCCACCACATCCCCACAGTCACCTACACCCCACCCCATGACACTTCACCCACCCTCACAACCTCACCAACCTTCGACCCATCCACCCAGCCCCTGCTCCCCTAACCTCCCTGCCAGGCGCACTCTGGAAAGCCCGCTTAGTCTGTAATAAACTCCCATACATTCACAAACTCTTTATCTCTATAAAACTCTCATTCCTTGGCATCACAGAGGCCTGGCTCACCCCCTCTGACACGGCCTCCCCTGCTGCACTATCATATGGTGGATTCAGTCTTTCCCACACCCCCCCGCCCTCTGACAACACGGCAGAGGTGTTGGTGTACTCCTGTCCAACACCTGCTCCTTCGCCCCCATTCCACTCAAAAAGTCCCCCAATTCCACTCAACAAGTCCCACACTGCCTTCAAGGCTGCACTTGCTGCCACCAAACAAACCTTCTTCTTATTCCTAATAACCTCCCTGTCCCACAATCCCAGAAAACTTTTCAAAACCTTCATTCCTTACTCCGCCCGCCTGCCCCCCTCCCTCTCCCCTTATCTCTGCTGAAGACTTTGCCTCCTTCTTCAAAGAAAAGATTGACAGAATCAGAGACAGCTTTGACCCACTGTCCCCACAGCCTCCCCTCTCTCCTATACTGCCCTCTCTTTCCATCAGCTGCTTCCCCCCCACACCTGAGGATCAGCTCTCCTCCCTCCTGTCAAAATCACACCTCACGACAAGCACCCATGACCCGCTCCCATCCCACCTCATTCCCAACCTCAGCTCTGTTATCATGCCAGCTCTAACTCATCTTTTTAACCTATCACTTACCACTGGCACCTTCCCCTCAGCCTTCAAACACACCCTGATCACACCCATTTTCAAAAAACCCTCCCTCGACCCACATCTGTATCCAACTATCACCCCATATCTCTCGTCCTTTTCGCCTCTAAACTACTTGAACAGCATGTACACTCAGAGCTGTCCTCTCACCTCTCCTCCTACTCCCTCTTCGACCGCCTGAAATCTGGCTTCCGGCCCATCCACCCACTGAAACTGTCATGACCAAAGTCACCAATGACCTACTGACTGCCAAAAGCAAAGATCACTACTCTGTCCTCCTCCTCCTCGACCTATCCGCCACCTTCGACACTGTTGACCACTCCCTTCTACTTCAGATCCTGGAATCTCTTGGCATCACGGACCTTGCCCTCTCTTGGATCTCCTCATACTTAATGGACCGGACCTTCAGCGTCACCCACTCACACACCTCCTCTTCACTGTACCCCCTCTCTGTCGGGATCCCCCAGGGCTCAGTTCTGGGACCACTACTCTTCTCAATCTACACTCTCAGATGAGGGCAACTCATTGAGTCCCACGGCCTCCAGTACCAACCTCTATGCCAACGACACCCAAATCTACCTGTCTGGACCTGACATCGCCTCCCTACTATTCAAAATTCCACAATGTCTATCCAACATCTCATCCTTCTCCGCTTACTTCCTTAAGCTGAATATGGACAAAATCGAGTTCATCGTCTTCCCCCCAAGCCGCTCCCCCTCACTACCTGACCTATCCATCGTTATCAATGACTGCTCTTTCTCCCCAGTCCCCCTCGCCAAGTGCCTCGGGATTATCCTCGACTCTTCCCTCTCCTTCAAGCACCACATCCAGGCCCTTGCCACCTCCTGCCGTCTCCAGATCAAAAATATCTCCCAGATCTGCACTTTTCTTGACCATGACACTGCTAAAACCCTTATTCACGCTCTCATCACCTTCCGCCTCGACTATTGCAACTTCCTGCTCTTGGCCTCCCTCCTACCTCCTTTGCACCTCTCCAATCTATCCTAAACTCCGCTGCCCGTCTAATCCATCTGTCCTCCCGCTACTCGCCTGTCTCCCCCCTCTGCCAAGCCCTTCATTGGCTACCTGCTTCCCAGAGATCCCGGTTTAAAACATTAACCATGACATACAAAGCCATACACAACCTGTCCCCTCCATACATTTCCGACATGGTCTCCCAATACCTACCCTCGCACAAACTGCGATCCTCCAGAGAACTCCTCCTCTACTCCCCTCTCATCTCCTCTTCGCCCAACTGCATTCACGATTTCTCCCAGGCATCTCCCATACTCTGGAACTCTCTGCCCCAACACATCAGACATTCTCCTACCCTGGGAACCTTCAAAAGAAGCCTAAAGACCCACCCGCCTACAACCTCCTATGAAACCTGGTCCACCCACCGCTTCACGACCGGCACCTCCCCCTCCTACTGTATCCCCACCCGCCCCTCGTAGATTGTGAGCCCTTGCGGACAGGATCTTCTCCCCTCTTGTATCTGTACGACCAAATTGTCCACATTTATTGCATTTGTCCTTGTCTGCCCTTTTAGCATGTAAAGCGCCATGGAATTTAATGGCGCTATATAAATAAATAATAATAATAATAATTTAGCCCTGCCCACCCTCTCTGCCGGCGTCTATGATTGACTGACGTCAAATTACTGTAAAAATAAATTAATTGGTTGCCAGCCAGGTACAACTAAGCTGCCGGGGACCGAAATTCTTAGCGTGGGGAAGCCCAAGCTTTCTGGGCTCCCCAAACTACGCATTGCAGCCTGCAATTACCCAAGAAAATTACACATTCATCCAAGTGCCATATTCTGGAGCTGTAAAATTCTACAGCTTGATACTAGGGATGGGCGAATCTACTCTCTAGGACTCGTTACTCGGCGAGTAGTAAGGGACTCGCAGGACTCGGTACTCTGCGAGTTTCCCAGCGATTACTCGCACAGCAATGAGTCCAATGCAAATCAATGACAATCCTAGTTTTGTCAGAGACTCTGACAAAACTAGGATTGCCATTGACTTGCATTGGTCTCATTACTGTGCAAGTAATCGCAGGGAAACTCGCAAAGTAACTGCTGTTACTTTGCGAGCTGAGTCCGGCTGTCTGCTCTGTGCAGGCTGCCGCAGCTCCAGGGTCCTAGGGCCCGCCTGCTCACAGAGATGATGTAGCAGAGCTGCGATTGTTCTCAGTCTGCTCATTCCCTGTGCATAGACATCTATATCTATGCACAGGGGATGTAGCAGAGAGGACATCACGTTTTGGACTACGTCGGACGGAAGAGGATTTTTTTAATTAAAGATGGAGTCCCTAATGGCTTTTTTTTTTATTTCTAATAAAAATTTTTCTCTGTGTTGTGTTTTTTTAACGCTTTATTGGAGATTCTTAGTGGCCGGGTCAAATGTGGCCTGACATTAAGAATCTCGGGCTTAATACCAGCTTGTATAACAAAGCTGGTATTAACCCCTTTATTACCCAGCGTGCCACCGCCACCAGGGCCGCTAGAAGAGCGGGGTTCAGCGCCAGAGGATGGTGCTTCAATGAACGCGCCATCTTCTGGGGCGGCTGCGGGCTGCAATTTGCAGCGGGGGGTGCCCAGAAAGCTTGGGCATCCCTGCGCTGCGGATTCCAGATTCATTGAAGCGCCATCCTCTGGCGCTGAACCCCGCTCTTCCAGCGACCCTGGTGGCGGTGGCACGCTGGGTAATAAAGAGGTTAGGGCCAGCTTTGTATTATCAGCTGGCCCTAAGCCCGAAATTTATGGCGGTCACACCAATATTAGACATGATCGCCATGAATTTCTATTAAATTGTTTTAAAAAAAACACAACACAGAGAAAATTTTTTATTAGAAATAAAAAAAAAAAGCCATTAGGGACTCCATCTTTAATTTAAAAAATCCTCTTCCGTCCGGCGTAGTCCAAAACGCGATGTCCTCTCTGCTACATCCCTTTGCATAGATATAGATGTCTATGCACAGGGAGTGAGCAGACTGAGAACAATCTCAGCTCTGCTACATCAGGCAGCAGGCGGGCTCTAGGACCCTGGAGCTGCGGCAGCCAGCACAGAGCAGACAGCCTGACTCCTTACTGTGCGAGTTTCCCAGCGATTACTTGCACAGTAAACGAGTCCAATGCAAGTCAATGCCAATCCTAGTTTTGTCAGAGTCTCTGACAAAACTAGGATTGCTTCAGGCTGAAGCTTCCGAGACACATCTGTGATTTGTAAATCGCACACTACTCGCTATTACTCGCTTCCCCATTCTTTAACATTGGACTCGCTAGACTCGCAACGAGTAGCGAGTCCCGGGCTCGGACTCGCTAGAGTCAAGCGATTCCCAGTAATTTAGGACTCGCCCATCACTACTTGATACAAGTTGGTAGACTTGATGGAGGAAAACCGTGTGATTAGGTGTTGTCCCTAGATAATAAGTCTTCAGGTGAGTGTTTTGGTCCCAAACAAATAGGGAAATTTTTAGGGACATTTTAAATTTCAAATTTTATTTCCGAACAAAGTCGCAATCGGTGAGTTTTTTGAAAAAAGGTTGGCTTTCCGATCGTGAACCAAATCTGCAAAGTTTGTGCCAAATTTGAAATTGGCAAACATGTTCGGGGAAAGTTAGAGCCTAATACAGTGTTTTACACCACAACCAAATCTTGCACTTCAAATTTCACAGGAGAGGATCCAATCCAATTCATGATACTAAATATGCAAAACTATAGTAACATCAAATCTGTGTGTCATTATTAAAGTTTTTATTTTTGCAAAACATAGTTGATTCATATGATTGTCGAGTGTTGACTTAATATGGTAGAAAAATGAACCAAAGGTCATCTTTTTGCAGTTTTGCCTCTCAGCATTCTAACCATCAAAATTTTTTAGATTAATATAGACGAATTCAACATGTATTTTGGTGGCAACAGGAAAAATAATGCAAAGGAAATTTGTTTGCTTTTAACATAATTTACAGTATGTATTTCTGCTGCCTATAGAGTACCTCTACATATGTGGCACTCCAGAGTCTGGTTGCCTCCCTCAGAGGGGTAATGTCATGCCTGGAAGCAGGAGGAGATCCCCATGCCAGGTAATACACAGCATGCAACTCAATTTCTACTCCAGGCCAGATAGGGGGCTCTATAACCCGACTTGAGGGCAGTTTCTCTCTCTGTTCAGGAGGAGGAGGCAATTAAGTTTGTTAGGCAGTCAGTCTGAGGAGAGGGAAGAGAGAGGAGGAGAGACAAGGGGTCTGGGGAATTGGTGCTGCATCAGAGCTCATCCCAGAGTTGAGCACTGATAAAAAGGATGCCAGAGTCCTTGGCTGTGTGGGTGCTGTGTGCCCCAACAGCCGAATCTAGAGGTCAGGGAGTTGCAAGCCCCCTTGGTAGATCGAACACCCAGAGCGACTACAGCAGACAAAGAGCCTGGGGCTGCCAGTGGAAAGGCAGTGCCCATGGTAGGTTCACGCTCTCTGCCACACAGTTCAGAAGAGGGCTGCAGCATAGCTACAGGCAGCAGGGACTCTAAAAGGCAGCATAGTAGGAAAACCCCCAACCCCACCTGGCGAGGTGGACCCCAGAATGCTTCCAGGCTAGCCAGACACCTTCTATCATCTGTAACTAGTACCCCAGATTGCATTATCATCTGCCAAGAAGTAAAACGTAAAGAAAACTGCACTTTAATGTGTCCCTTGCTTATTCTCTGGACCCCAATGGTCACCACCACCTGAACAGACTGTCCTACCTGTCCTGGGGCTCCGCTGCACCTGTGGGGAGCTGTACTATCTTTGTTGCATCACCAACTGCATCAGTGGTCGTGAACCGCAGCGTCGGCCATCCAGTTGCTGAATACCACGGGTGGCGTAATGACTCAATCCCATATAAATTATCCCCCATTTTTATGACTCAGCCAGGGCCACGGAATCGGGTCACGCCACCATGACATCCCAAAAAATTATACGGCCCACTTCCGAGTAACCCATGGCCCTGGTGCGGGTGTGTCACATACATATCCACAAGAAGCAGGTATCAAGAAGATCAATATATGGTCCCTTTGCAGTCCAATAGATCATCATAAAGCACATTTCCTTCTACTTTGGAGACAAAAGTGTTCCTTTTCACTTTTTTGGGCTGCTATGCAATTGCACAGATTGCACAAATAGTGTGTCCGCCCTCAACACATACAAGTTTTTACATTTTTGTATCGGAAATTTTCCTATATTAGCATTTCACAGCACATCCAATATATATT
The DNA here is from genome assembly GCA_033576535.1 of Allobates femoralis. Taxonomy (NCBI): domain Eukaryota; kingdom Metazoa; phylum Chordata; class Amphibia; order Anura; family Aromobatidae; genus Allobates; species Allobates femoralis. The sequence continues at coordinate 557,029,798 of JARQOC010000003.1, forward strand.
TTTTTCTATTTATTATAAAATATACTGCTTGTTACTTCAATATGTTCTATGAGATGCAATGTGTAATGTTATAATAACCATAGCTAGTAATTTGTCCATTTCATTCAAACTACAAGATGTCCTTACAGAATGTAGCCTAATTGCAAAATTCCTGTTTTAGTAAGGTTAAAGATTCATAATCTAGTTGATTAAATTCCTGACATGCAATTTATGCATCATCTCCTCTCATTTCTTGGTTTAAAAAAAAAAAAAAAAGAGAGCAGACTTACAATGTTTCTCTTGGTCTCAACTAATTGTGAAAGACAAAAGAAGAAATGTGTTAATGAGTTTTATAGATGGACTTCGTTATCTGCATGCATAATTGAAAGCTTTACTTGAGCATAAATTCTTGATGCAGAAAAATGATCATTACCGTGACAGACACTTTTGCACTGGCAATTACTCTATTCTGTTCATGAATTAATTATGATTAGGATAAAAATTTATGTAGCGAGAAACACAGTGTCTTAACATGATCAGCCTTTTTGCTGAAAACTCTTTTTTCATGTACATACTTCCAAAAGTTTTAATGGTACATCCTTCATGGTATTATTTTGGTTTATATGACTTTAAAGGGAACCTGTCAGGTCCCGTATGCCATCCAATCCAGCAGCATTCACATCTGTATAACTAAATTCCCTGCCAAACCAGCCCTGTATAATGTTATTCACTTAACTTATTGTTTAAAAAAATGTCTTTTCAAAGTTAGAAAATTGTGAAATTTTCAATTTTATTTATTTTATTCAAAAATCAATGCAAATCACATAGACCAAAATTCACTATCATAAATTTTAAAACAGCACAACAACAATATTAGAATCACTGGAATATTTTGATAAGGCAAAAAAAGTTTGCACCGTGTTAGCCAGTAGATAGAAAAATATTAGAATCTGAGAGTCCTCAGTGGTTGATACCTTTTAATGGCTAACTGAAAAGATGGTAAACATAGCAAGCTTTCGGGACACTATGGCCCCTTCGTCAGGCTATAATGACACAAATTCTGAAGACACATACATATATACATAAGCAAATGAAACAAAAAAAACAAAAAAACAACAGTCTTAGATGTTATAGTAAATGTGACAGGTGACATAAAGCAGAGTCAGGCTAGAGAGGAAGAGAGGGGCTTGGGAATTGAAACTAAAAGTCTAAGATAAGCTGAACAAATTGTATTATTGTTATATGGTAGTGGTCTTCCAGAGTAATGACTATATGAAGTGAAACTGATCAGAACTGAAAAATTTTTACCTGCGTTACCGGAAAATTGTGAAATGTATGACTGTCAGAATATCCTGACACAGGTGTATATTACAAAAGTGTATTAAACTATAAAACTGAAATATAGCTATATAAAATTAATTTTGCCATATATTCTTATCCACAGAATAAAGTTAATACCGTACTTTATTTGTGCAGCATGTGAATAGCGTAAAATTTTAAATATAAAAAATTCTTGTTAGTTTTGTTTTCATTTTCCCTTTATAAAGAGTTAATAAAAGGTGTTAAGTTATATGTAGCCAAAAATATTTTCACAACCATTCATACCGCTTCCTTAGCAGAAAGTGATGCAACAAATTGTTGTCTTCTTTGCCTCTACTTCATTTTTTACTACAAAGTTGGCAAATGATGTGAGTTGGGTCATCTTTTGCAGTGTGAAAAAAGGCCCAGACTACGCAACTCTTGCCACCTTGGACAACTGCAGACCGCTTCTGTCCAAAGCCAAAGTTGTGGATGAAGAAGCAGTGCCTGTTTTGCTTTCAGCCCTAAGTTTCTTTGCTGAAGCACGTAACCTAACCTTCTTGTCTTCCTCCTCGTCCTCTGCTGATCTACTCAGATGTGTGACTCTGGGTTGATTCCAAGTGGGATCTCCAACTTCATCATCATCCTCTCTGTTGTCCCACTCCATGCCATGAGAGTCACCCTCCTCCTCTTCCTGCCCTGAATGCACAGTAAAGTGCAGGTGCTCCTCTGGTAGCTGAGTCACATCATCATCACCTCCATCCCCAGGGGTTAACATCTGGTGATGAGGGTCTGGATTCTGCTGGGAACCTACTTCATCCATCCTCAGATCCAGCTTCAAAAGATTTTGGGCTTTGGTGCAGATGCTTTCTTCCTCTGGAGTATGCCTGGGATCACAATTGGCGATCATTTTTTTCCCTTGATCTCTATACCTGATCCGGTATTTTTAGGGTGCCAATAGTGCCTCCTGTGCACCTGAACATTTTTTGGACTTAGTCATTTTTTCATCAAAAATGCATATGCGTTAACGGATGATGCCTATATGTACCCTGCATTAACGCTTGCATTTCCCATAGGACACATGTTAAAAAAAAAAATATGTTTTTTCCCTGCACCCAAAAATGTTGCTAGCAGCGTTTTTTGGGTCCAGTAAAAAAACTGACACTATTTCAGTCACACTTGTGTGCACCATCCGGTTTTATCATCAGGTTTTTGACTTAGAGCAAAAAAGGGAAAAAACTGATGCCAATAACGGATCCAAGGCCAATAAAGGATCAAGTGTGACCCCAGCCTATGTGAATCTTTGCAGCATACCTCTGATGCCCATGGAATAGATTGTGTGAACATCTCTGCAGAATCACCCATCTGTGTTTCCTCACAACCAGTTGTGCGGTGGAGAGTTATGACATGGGGTGACACATGGGTAATTGGGGTGCCACCTCTGAGGACTGTACTATTTGTGATGTTGATGTGGAGGAAAAGGAGGACATGCCACTTAATGCAGAGGTTGCCTTTTTAGGGGAAACAAATATTTTGCAATAACTGGTTTGAGGCCTAAGGCTAGGGTCAAACTTAAAAGGCACAATCCGGTAACCGCATCCATTACCGGATGTGGTTTTACCGTGTGCCTTTATACTATCTTTTGATAATAAAATTTCAACCCTCATTCCGGATCTGGATGCATTAATGCATCCGGTTTTGGAATGTGGTTTTTTGCAATTTTGAAAACCGCATCTGGATCCGGATCCGGTACCGCAAGGTACATTTATGTTAACATGGGCACCTATGGGAACCGGATCCAGTACTGCAAGGTAAATAAATGTACCTTGCGGTACTGGATCCGGTTCCCATAGGCGCCCATGTTAAAACAAACAGATCCGGTTTTGCAACCGCTCTGAAAAATGCAGCCTGCATGATTCTTACTGCAGGCTGCAAAACCGAATCCAGTAACTCGATTGCAAATAGTTCAATCCAGTTTTTCTATTGAAGCCTATGGGCTGCGGATCCGAATGCGGTTTGAGCATTTTTAATGCTCAAACCGGATCTGGATGTACAAAAATACCGCAGGTGTGACCCTAGCCTAACACTGCCTTTTTGAGAGGAAACAAAGATATTGCAATAACTGGTTTGAGGCCTAACACTGCCATTTTATCACCAATCTGACTGGGTGGAACACCTGTTGTTAGCTGAGTTTGCCATAAATAATCAATTTCAAGAATCCATTAAGACATCTCTGTATTTTTTTAATCTTGGGTTTTATTATTTTGGTTCCTTTGTAATCTCTAAAGTTGATACTCCAGAGGCCGTTAAATCCTAAAAAATTTTAAACCTGTTCTTTCTGAAGTCAGAGAAAACTTGAAAAGAGCAAAGGTTAGACAGATCTCTCCCACTTATAAGAGATGAGACAAGAGGAGAGAACGGAGGGGAGCTCCTAGTGAAATCCTGGTGGTGCTGGGGACAGGGGGTAAATAGTTTGCTCACCTGTATGGGTTATGCGGCAGGCATAACACTGTGGATGAGCGTTGGGAGTTAGTGTATCAGCCTGCTGACGCTGGGGCTTCTAATTTGCAGAGGAGTGCAATCACGTGGGAGGTCACCTGTTCTGACGTCACCACAGGTCCTTTGCTTTTCAGCAGCCGTTGTTATGGTGCGCCTCCTTGATTGTGCAGCAGCCCACTGCTCGCCCGAGAGCTTAAATGCATATGTATAATGGAGAATAGCAGTTTCAGGGGCGCTCAAAAAAAGAGGCAAAGAGAATGGATTTAGGATACTTTCCTTTACTTTGAGATACTTTGTGAGGACCTCGTTATCTCAAAGTAAAGGAAAGTATCCTTAATCCATTCTCTTTGCCTCTTCTTTTGAGCGCCCCTGAAACCGCTATTCTCTATTATACATATGCACTTATAAGAGATGGATAGATGGGACCCAAGTGCATTCTATTTGAAACAACTTCCCTGATTTCAGATTCCCAATATTTATCACAAATCATTGCTAATGACATATTGTTTGTTTGTGCACCCTATTAATACACTCCCACCTGTGCAGTGTTGACCCTTCTTCTTCAGGACCTCTGCAATTCTCCCTGGCATGCTCTCAATCAACTTCTGGACCAAATCCTGACTGATAGCAGTCCATTCTTGCATAATCAATGCTTGAATTTTGCCAGAATTTGTTGGTTTTTGTTTGTCCACCCGTCTCTTGATGATTGACCACAAGTTCTCAATGGGATTAAGATCTGGGGATTTTCCAGGCCATGGACCCAAAATCTCTATGCTTTGTTCCATAAGCCTTTAGTTATGACTTTTGCTTTATGGCAAGCTGCTCCATCATGCTGGAAAAGGCATTATTGGGCGCCAAACTGCTCTTGGACGGTTGGGAGAAGTTTCTCTTGGAGGACATACTGGTACCATTCTTTATTCATGGCTGTCTTTTTAGGCAAGACTGTGAGTGAGCCGATTCCCTTGGCTAAGAAGCAACCCCACACATGAATGGTTTCAGGATGCTTTACAGTTGGCATCAGACAAGACTGGTGGTAGCGCTCACCTCTTCTTCTCCGAATAAACTGTTTTCCAGATGTCCCAAACAATCGAAAAGGGGATTCATCAGAGAATATGACTTTACCCCAGTCCTCAGCAGTCCACTCCCTGTACCTTTTGCAGAATATCAGTCGGTCTCCGATGATTTTTCTAGAGAGAAGTGGCTTCTTTGCTGCCCTCCTTGAAACCAGGCCTTGCTCAAAGAGTCTCCGCCTCACAGTGCGTGCAGAAGCACTCACACCAGCCTGCTGCCATTCCTGAGCAAGCTCGGCACTGCTGGTAGTCCGATCCCGCAGCTGAAACAGTTTTAAGATACGGTCCTGGCGCTTGCTGGTCTTTCTTGGGTGCCCTGGAGCCTTTTTGACAACAATGGAAGCTCTCTCCTTGAAGTTCTTGATGATGCGATAGATTGTAGACTGAGGTGCACTCTTTCTATCTGCGATACTCTTCCCTGTTAGGCCATTTTTGTGCAGTGCAATGATGGCTGCACGTGTTTCTTTAGAGATAACCATGGTTAACTGCAGAGAAACAATGATACCAAGCAACAGCATCCTTTTAAAGTGTCCAGTGGTGTCATTCTTACTTAATCATGACTGATTGTTCGCCAGCCCTGTCCTCATCAACACCCACACCTGTGTTAATGGAACAATCACTAAAACGATGTTAGTTGCTCCTTTTAAGGCAGGACTGCAATGATGTTGAAATGTGTTTTGGGGGTTAAAGTTCATTTTCTAGGCAAATATTGACTTAGCAAGTAATTGCTGTTAAGCTGATCACTCTTTATGACATTCTGGAGTATATGCAAGTTGCCATTAGAAAAACTGAAGCAATAGACTTTGTTAAAATTAATGTTTGTATCATTCTCAAAACTTTTGGCCATGACTGTATATTATCTTTGCCAGATCCTGTCCTCTTTGTTTCTGCTCCAGCTGTGCCTTCTACAGTCTTGTTTTAGCTCCAGATAAAACGAGTGATATTGTAAGCGCTAAGGTACATTAACAGGACACGGCTCACATAAGTATTACCTTTCAGCTTTAATGATTCAGCATATGGATCCCTTTCGCCACAACGCGTTTCAGCGCCAATTGCGCCTTTTTCAAGTGAAAGGCGCAATTGGCGCTGAAACGCGTTGTGGCAAAAGGGATCCATATGCTGAATCATTAAAGCTGAAAGGTAATACTTATGTGAGCCGTGTCCTGTTAATGTACCTTAGTGCTTACAATATCACTCGTTTTATCTGGAGCTGCAAATTTCTTCCCCGCTGGGAAGCGTGATACAGAGCAGCTTAGGAATACAGGACCTGGCAGACGTCACATCACCACTCCCCCCGAGCTGTCACGTGCACCGGGATACACGGGAAATACATGCACTTTTCACCTCGCTGCTTGGAGCCCAACTAGGAGAGCCCAGCTGGGAGATATATTAAACTCTTACTCCAGTTGTGCGGACAGGCACAACAATAGAAGGTGAGCAGAGGGGATCATTCACCGATCCCACAATTTAATGAAAGCAGTTTGGCGCAAACCTTTTGTGTATTTTGTATTACAGTCTTGATTTATTCCTGCACTATTTGTGCTGCTAGCTCAGGGAGCTATGGAGTTAATTATTGTTTGCTTTTAATCACTCCTTTCTTTGAGAGCCTTGGGTGGGATTATCTGCTATCTAAAACACTGGGCCTCCTAATTCCAGTACAAGTCAATAAGTTCTTCTCAAATGTCCTTGCCCTTATTGGGTCTCCTGATTTGTTATGTTTTCTGACCTCAGCTTATTTTGACCCCCTGCTTGAGTTCAGATATTTTTTTTTTTGCTTGATGTGACCTTGTGGTATTGACCTTGCATGATGACCATGACATTTATTATCTTTGGTTCACTCCTCCAGCTATTAGCCCATCTGTGGAAGCAATCCGGTGGACTCCATTTTAAGACCACATACTAGATATATTCAGAACCATGAGTCTGATCCAGACTCTAGTCTAATCCATGAATCTTCCAAACTACAACCCCCAAAGTACAGCTACTTAAGTACAAGACTTTGAAATAGACTAGAAATCTATGATAAATTAATCCATTCATCACCATTGTCACTGCTTTATCATGAACCTCATCATCATCATCAATATCATCTAATCAGGCTGTTTCCTCTTCCCACAGGTACGCATTAGGTCTACTCAGCTTTTCCTGGGCTTTTACTATCTGTGTGCTGTGCATATACTCTGTCTCGGGTACGCATTGGTTCTACTCAGCTTTTCCTGGGCTCTGACTTTCTGTGTGCTGTGCATATACTCTGTCTCGGGTACGCATTAGGTCTACTCAGGTTTTCCTGGGCACTGACTGTCTGTGTGCTGTGCATATACTCTGTCTCTTTTACTATTGTCTTACCTTCACCTCCATGCTATGCTGCATCCCTCATGACTATTCTACCATGACCTCTGCTTAGCTGTCAGTATCTGGTCAGTCCATACCCACCCACCCCCTCATCCACACCTGATGACCCTTAGCTGTAGATATATTCAGAACCATGAGTCTGATCCATGAATCTCCCAAACTACATCTTCCAAAGTACAGCTTCCTAAGTACAAGACTTTGAAATAGACTATAAATGGACAGGAAATGACTGGAAGGTACTCGGATAGAAATTCACAACAATAGCTGTAGATAAATTCAGAACTTTCTGCATGGAGAGTGGAAATATCATGGATACTTCTCACCTGCATGTTGAACTTTCCATGGATCTACAATGGCAACTGCACCCTTTTTTTTTTTTTCTCTCATGGATTATCCGTCCACCATTGGCAAATTATATATATTTATCATCTCATCTGTCTCTCATTGATTCCTCTGCCACATGGACCCCCCCTGGCTACATCTGACCCCGGCTGCATCAGATCCTGACTGCACCTCAGCATCTCGCCCTGTTCTCTGACTGCACCGCATCACTCTGCTTCACCTGCTGGACTCTGTACGCCTCTATTTGCTTTACGATTGCCTGGACTTGATTGGCACTCATCCGCTTTGAACACCCTTCCTGCTGCACCTGTCCCCTGTCGCTCCAGACCCCTGCTTCTATCTTACCCCTCCTGCTGCTCCTGTCCTCCTGTCCCCTGCCTCCATTCCAACCCCGGCTGCACCTCCTTCTCTCAGCTGCTGTTGCTCCCCGCCACAACGACTCCCCATCTGCACCTCACCCCCCTGCTCCACCTCTCACTCCCACTGAATCCTATACTCCCATGCACACTCACTCCTATCCTACTCCACTTCCTACAACCCCCTCTGTCCCTCCTCCCGACACAGTCACACTCTCCCCCTCCATCTTACCTAGCCATCTCATCACTCCTCTGAACTCTTCCTCCACACCCAAGCCTTTATCTCCAAACATGCCTGCCTGCCACACAAGCTCTCATGCCCCCACCTCCTGACCCTCTCACTCCTCCTCCTACTTGCTGGCGACATCTCCTCTAATCCCGGTCCCCCCAACACATCCCCACAATCACCCCTAGCCCATGCCCACTCCCCACCTTTAACATCTGCAACCCCTGCAACCTTACATTCATCCCCCAAGCTGCCCCTCCCCCAATCCCCCATTCTTGCGCACTCTGGAAAACCTGCTCAGTATGCAATAAACTCACCTTCATCCATGACCTCTTCATCACCAAAAAACTCTCTTTCCTAGGCATCACCGAAACATGGCTCACCCCCTCCGACACAACCTCCTCCGCCGCCCTCTCCTATGGCGGACTCACCCTCTCCCACACCCCTTGCACCAGCAACTCCCGTGACGGAGCTGTTGGCCTACTCCTGGCCAACAGCTGCTCCTTCACCCCAATTACACCACCCCACTTTGCCTCCCCCCTCTCCTTCGAGGCGCACTCCGTGCGTATCTTCTCTCCCTGGAGCCTCCAACTGGCTGTCGTCTACCGCCCTCCAGGATCCTCGTCCACCTTCTTCGACCACTTCACATCCTGGCTTCTCCATCTCCTCTCCTCCGACATCCCCACCATCAGCATGGGTGACTTCAACCTCCCCATTGATAAACCCCATGCTGCTGCCTCAAGACTTCTCTCTCTAACCTCCTCCTTCGTCCTCTCCCAATGGTCCTCCTCAGCCACACACAATAACGGTCACACATTAGACCTCGTCTTCACCAGCCACTGTTCCCTCACCGACCTCACAAACTCAACCCCCCTCCTATCCGACCACAACCTGCTGACCTTCTCCGCCCTCTCCCCCCACCACGCTCCCCCCTCTCCAGAAACTCCCTCACCCCCGAAGACACCTCAAACTCATGAACTTCCACTCACTCGCTGAGTCCCTCCTTCCTCTCTATGACTTAGCCTCCTCTCATGACACTGCCGCTGCTATCACCCTCTATAACACCTCTCTCGCCACAGCCCTTGACCAGGACCAGGTCATACATCAAAACCCGTGCAAACAGACTACCCTGGCTCACCTCCAGCACCAAAAAACTTCGACGGACGTCCAGGGTAGCTGTACAGAGATGGAAGAAATCCAACTCCGCAACGCACCTCGCCTTGTGCAAACAGTCCCTCATTGACTTCAAGACAGCACTGACCACCGCAAAACAAGCTTTCTTCTTGTCTCTCATTAGTTCCCTCTCCCTCAATCCCAAGCAACTTTTCAGAACCTTTAATGCCCTACTCCGTCCCTCTGCACCCTCTCCCGTCATCTCTGCCGACGACTTTGCCAGCTTCTTTAAACAGAAGATCGACAAAATCAGAGAAAGCTTCGATTCCCAATCCTCTCAGCCCTCCCTCTCTATCACCCAAAGCCCCTCGACAAAAAGTAACTTCCCCTCCATGATTGAAGTGCACCTCTCCTCCCTTCTAGCATGATCACACTTCACCACTTGTGCCCTCGACCCTCTCCCCTCCCATCTCACACATAACCTCACCACTGTCCTTATCCCCGCCCTAACCCACCTCTCTTCAACATATCACTTACCACCGGCGTCTTCCCCTCCTCCTTCAAACATGCCCTTATCACACCCTCAAAAAAACCCTCCCTTGACCCCGCAACAGTCTCCAACTATCGTCCCATATCTCTCCTCCCCTTCGCCTCAAAATTGCTTGAGCAACATGTCTACTCCGAACTGTCCTTCCATCTCTCCTCGTGCTCCCTCTTTGACCACCTGCAATCCGGTTTCCGAGCCCACCACTCCACCGAAACAGCCCTAACCCTAACCTAGCCCTCCTTCTTTTCTCCCCACGCATCTCCACCTCCACAACTGCATACAAGACTTCTCTCGTGCATCTGCCATACTCTGGAACTCGTTTCCACACCACATCAGACACTCCCCTACCCTGGGAACCTTCAAGAAAAACCCAAAGACCCACCTCTTCCTTCAAGCCTATAACCAACACTGAGACCTAATCCGCTGCACCATCTCACCTCACCCCCTCCTACTGTCTCCCACCCAACCTTACAGATTGTGAGCCGTTGTGGATAGGATCTCTACACTAATGTACCTGTATAATTTATTCATCGTTATTTATGTTCTCGTCCTTGTTCTGCCCTTATACATGTAAAGCGCCATGGAACCAATGGCGCTATATAAATAAATAATAATAATAACATACCTATATAGTGGTTAAAGGGTGAAGGCTCTGTTGCTCCTCTGGAATCTGTTAGATGCAGCTGTTCACACCAAAACTGTCCAAGGTAGTCTTTTTGCGCCCGATGCCACTGACAGATGCAACAAGTCTAGATTGGTATGTGAGCAAAAAAGGATAGTGTCATACATGTTTTGGAGGCATTAGAATTCGCTCAATTTGTGGTAAATCAATTCACCATTAATCACATTTTCTGGGAAAATTATTTGAAGATGGCAAATATGAAGTTCAAAATATCAATTAATCTCTAATGGCCCCTTTACACGCAGCTACAGGTAACAGGTTTTCCACAGGTAACTTACTGGTTGCAGTGAAATCATGGAGACATAGTTCCACTTGTACACAGCAACAAGATAGAACAATGTCTCCATGATGTAAAGGGGCCATCAGTGTGTTATCTGTTATGGAAGGTTCATTGGATATGTTAATTTATGTTCATATAATCAATTTGCTAAAGCTTAATGAACTGAATATTTAATTTTTGCCAAGTCTCTCTGCTTTTTAAAATTTGCTTGCAAAAATAAACTTTAGTGGAAATAACCAAAATGAAATCATCATTGAACTGTAAAGAACTTAAGATATAGTATGTTTATTGGGATACGTCTAAATTAATTTGCAGAGCAATCATTTGATGTGCAAAGCTTATTTTCCAAAAACATGTACTTTTAGACATGTCATTTTTGGATGTCACATGTAAGAACATTGTACGTGATATCACCCTATGTAATACTGCACAGTTTGACATATGGCAATGTTTGCCTTGTTTTAATTTTGTGTAGCCCCTGATCTAACTTTTTTCAGTTTTTTTCTCACATTTTCAAAGTTTGCCTCCAAGGTTTGAAATCACATAATCTTTCAAAGAAACTTAACATTGGCTTTTTAGAAACTTGCATAATATAAACTATTACTTCACAAATGAAATTATTCTTTTTCTGAAGTTGTACTGAACAATGTGTATTTGACAAATTACTAGAAATTATTTCCATGTTTTAATTTACTTTAGCACAAATACATTATTTTAAAGGAAAAAAACGATATTGCTGCTTTTTATCTTTGATTCCACTGCTATATTAGGTGTTCATTTTGTAATAGGCATAAGTACTTTTCACAACCTCTTGTATAAAGTGATAACAGATAATCAAAGCCAAAGGCCACCTGATTTTTGAGAAATGTAATGTTCACTAATGCTTATGATAAGTCATATTGTGACACACTGTGCTGCCTATGAGAGTGCAAATCCTCATAAGTTACATAGTAAGGCTAGTTTCACATTGAGTTTTTTTCCTGTCCATGGGGATCCTATATTTTGCAGGACCCAATGGACAGGAAAGGACCGGATCGGATGTGGCCTCCGGATACCATTTCTGTGTCTGTGTCATGGATCCGGACACAGAAAGCCAGAGCCTGCAAAGTGCAGGCAAGCAGGGCAATTTCCCTCCCGTAATCAATATACATTAATTGCGGGAGTGAAGCAAGGGTTAAAAATAAAAAAAAGATCCTCACCTCTTCAGCGTATGTCCCGCAATGCGTGCCATCTATCCCGAGCTTAAGGACCGCATCAGCTGAGCGGTTTAAATCTCACGCCTGCCGATCGGTTTAGGCGGGTGGGAGATTTAATCCGCTCAGCTGATGCAGTCATGTGACCGATCAGCTGATCGGGTAGCCCCACCAGGTCCTTAAGCACAGTATAGATGGTGCGCATCGTGGGACACACGCTAGAGAGGTGAGGATTTATTTTTTTATTTTTAACACTTGCTTTAGTTAATTCTACTTCCGCAATATACGTATATACATTGCGGAAGTCAAATTAAACAAGAACAGAGCAGTTTCAGTGTACTGAGCATACAAAGTACACTAAAATCGGGTCCAGGAAGCGATCCGATGTTTTCACGGACCCGTGCTCTATAGGCCCCCATGTTACTGGCCGCTGATCGTGTCAGATTCGATTGTGTCCGATTTGGTCCGCTGTGCCCAAAATTGGAGCAGTCTCCAATTTTGGGTACAGCAAAAAATTGGACAGAATCGGATCTGTCACAAATCGGATGCCATTAAGGTCAAATCAATACAGATCCGCTGCCAATAGGGATACATGGGGGCTAAATCGGATCTGTGGCTGTCTGTTTTACAATGGACAGCCACAGATCCCCAAAAATCGCAATGTGAAACCAGCCTTGCATAGGTTGAAAAAAGACCTAGGTCCATCGAGTTCAACCTTCTTCCTTCAATTATACATTTTTGGCCAGGGTCACATTTGCGTTTTGACCCTAGCCTGCCGGATTCCGGTTTTAACTTAGAACCTTTTCCAGCAACGCATAGCGTTACCGCTATGCGGTGCTGGAAAACGCAGTCCCTAGTTACCCGATGTTTACCTTAACGACCTGTCACACAGGCAGCTGCTTGGAGTGCGCTTTACAGCGCCGCACAGGAAACGCTGTCTGCAACGGTTTCCTGTGTGGCGCTGTAAAGCGCACTCCGAGCCTCTGCCTGTGTGACAGGTCGTTAAGGTAAGCATCGGGTAACTAGGGACTGCGTTTTCCAGCACCGCATAGCGGTAACGCTATGCGGCGCTGGAAAAAGTTCTAAGTTAAAACCGGAATCCGGCAGGCCAGGGTCAAAACGCAAATGTGACCCTGGCCTTTGTCACTTTGTTGTTCATAAGTGTCTATATTATGTGCACTTAGGAAATCATCCAGCCCTTTTTTAAAAGCAGTTATAGTGTCTGAAAGTACTATCTCTTGTGGTAGAGCATTCCACAGTCTGACTGCTCTAACTGTAAAGAAGCAAGTAATTAAGGTATCCAGAGGATTGAGCGCTCCCAAGGAGATTTACCTTATGATAAGGACACTGACTCCTTTTTCCTTCTTGGAGATTTATTTCAAATGGCTTCACGGTAGTAAAAAGTCATAAAAGTCATAAAAGCATAATTAAAACAACGCGTTTCGGCTATAAATATCATAAAATAGCCTTCCTCAGGTATATGAAGTATTACATAAAGTTTGGAGGTTATATAGTGTGTGTTATCCCTCCTAATTAATCATATTGATCACACATGTCTGGCTCTTCAGTATCCAGTCTCATTAGTGTTAACCAGTTCCTCCCAAGATAAAAAAGAGAACAATAGAATAAATATACACATATATCTCTCTCTTCCTTTTTGTATATATATACACATATACATATAAGGGTATAATTCAAAAAACCAATTGTATTTTAAACATTATTAGTTCCCTTTTGTTCCATTATTAATCTTTATCTTTGTTTTCTTTCCATTTTCTTTTTCCTTTTCTTTTTATTTTTGTGTTTCGAAATCAAGGTCCAAATATCATAGTATTATTTTTATTTCTTATTAATTATGATCCACTTGATATCAAAAAATTATATTCCCAAAAAAAAAGGAAAAAAAAAAAAAAAAAAAAAAAAAAATTTTTTTTAAATGTTTTTTTAATTAATTACAGATGGACTCGATCCTGCACATTTTCTATCAACATATCTTACCCAGTCAGAGGTATATACCACTAGGCTATACACTTCATCTATAGGACACTTGATCCAAGTCAACCCATTCATAAGTACCACATAATTGTTACGTCCCAATATATCTCTATCCCCCTCAAAGAGACAGCTATATTAGGTCGCTATATACTAGCGTGATAACTTCACCATAAAATATTTTACAATTTCCTTGATAATATATACAAATATATCTCATATATTGCATACTTCTACTGGGATCGATCTTGCTCTATTCACATTCGATCATTTTATCTTCACCCAAAAACCTGCTAAACCATCTTATCCTCCACCAGAGAGTGATTAAATCTTCTTTTCCCAATGCCTCCATAAATGCAGGTGGACCATTACAATGTCAGCACCAAGTTATGAACCGCTTCACATGTCATTTTAGGACCCACAGAGCAGACATTCCTACTTCCACAAGGAGAAACACTGCAAGAGCACTCCCGATAACCTCAATATCCCCACCTCATAAAATGATGGGATCCCAAATATGAACCTCAACAAGATTTTTATCTCTATAAGGGCCCCTTCACATCAGCGCCCTCCGAAATCCGCGGCAGACGCGGCGAAAAAACCGCATCCGCCGCAACCACCGCACACCCGCCGCACCCGCGGCGCGGCCGCGGCAAACGCCACGCAAAACACAGGCGCACCCGTGGCAGGCGCGGCAAGCGCGGCCCGCACCCGCGGCAGGCGCGGCAGCGAAAAGAAACGCGGCTGACCGCGGCCCCTCCCACCGCCGCACCCGCCGCAAGCGCAAAACCGCACCCGCCGCAAGCACGCCCACACCCCACACGGCGTCCACCGCAACCGCGCCGCAAGCGCAGCCGGCACACGGAAATCGCGGCAGACGCGGCCCCCCCACCGCATCCGCCGCAAACCCCAAAAAAACGCCGATGCGAAAGGGCCCCTAGACAACAAATAAAGTTGTTCTCATCTATAAATTATCCTACTAAATGTTTTCAAGCTTATCATTTAGGCCATCCGGATATAGGCTTCGCAGCCTGTAAATCCAAAAAGCCTCCTTTTTATTCAGTTGTTGCATTCTATTAGGAGCATCCAAAGGTATCTCCTCAACTGGTGTAAGTTTTATTTTGAAATTTTTATTGTGATTTAATAAAAGGTGCCTTGATAAGCTATGGGTCATAAGGCCAATTTTTGCGTTATAACGATGTGAATTCAGTCGTGATCGGACCATCTGTGTGGTGCGACCCACGTACTGTAGTCCACATTCACAAGTAATAACATAAATAACGAAATTACTAGTACAGGTGAGAAAATTTTTGATCGGAAACATCTCTCCTGTACTAGTCGCTGTTATACTCTGAGAGCCATGAGTTATAAGATGACAACACTGACATTTTTTCTGAAAACATTTAAAAGTACCAGCAGAGTGCATACCAAAATTGGCTGTGGAAATATCATCTCTTGCTGAAATTAATTTAGTATTCTTGATAATTATGTTTTTCGTGATACTTTTTTTCATGATGCTTTTTTTCATACGGCTAGGTGCCAATATATTCCTGAGAGTCCTTCCCCTTCTAAATGTGATCCCTGGTCTTTCTGGCAAGAAATCTCTCAAGAGGGGATCCTGTTTTAAAATGTGCCAGTGTTTAGAGAGGGTCTCTCTAATCAGCCGATTCCCTTTATTGAATAAGGTAATGAAGTTGTATTCCCATCTCTCCTTATTCATCATTATGGGTGGTTGAGTTTTTTTCTGTGTAATTATAGGGGCTTGAGATTTTACCGTCATCCTATCTGATTTTTCTTTTATTCTCAGGCATTCATCTTGTGATTTTTTTAGATTCACTTTATAAGCTTCCCCAATGATTTTTTTCGGGTATTTCTTTTCTTGAAACCGTTTTTTTAAAATTTCAGATTGTATTACATAATCTGACTTTTTTGTATTGTTTTTTCGGACTCGATGGAACTGTCCAAACGGTATATTATTTTTCCATTTGATATAATGGGCACTCCTATAGTCGAGATACCCATTAACATCAACACTTTTAAAGTGAGTTCTAGTTGTCAATCTCCCATTCTCAGGTATAATTTCTAGATCAAGAAATACAGCTCTATTGGTCGTTTATAGTAGCCTCAAAGGATAAACCCCAAGAATTTTCATTCATGACCTTCACCAGGGATTCTGCGGCTTCCCTGTCACCCCTCCATAGAATAATCAGGTCATCTATGTATCGTTTATATAATATTATATTACTCACACAGTCTGAGGAGCAAAGGGGTGATAGGGACTCGAATAGCCCCATAAATAAGTTTGCAAAACTTGGGGCTACCCGAGTCCCCATTGCGGTACCAAGTTTCTGTAGGTACAATTGTCCATCATACTCAAACACATTATGCTTGAGTATGAAGTCTAAGCTCTTTATCAAAAAATCCACCTGTCTCCCTGGCATGGTTTTATTTTGTGACAAAAAATGTCTAATTGCATCTTTGCCCAAATCATGATCAATGTTCGAATACAATGAATTCACATCCATTGTTATTATTAGGAAATTATCCTCCCACTGTATGGTGTTCAGTTCTTGTATTAGTTGTGCTGAATCTTTCAAATGTGATGGTAAAGATTTTACTATGTCCTGAAGATGTAAATCTAAAAAATGAGACAGGTGGCTAGTAAGAGAGTCAATCCCAGAAATGATGGGACGCCCTGGAGGATTGACACTATCTTTGTGCACCTTTGGAAGATGATAAAAAAAGGCCATAGATGGCTCTTTATTAACCAAAAAGTTCTTTTCTTTTTTATTTATTATCCCTTCCTTATAAGCATCATTTATGAGATCATGATATTCTCTCAGAAATGTCTTAGAAGGATCTTTATCCAGTTTGATGTAATATTTAGTGTCCGATAGAATTCTTTGTGCTTCTTTAATGTACATATCTCTATCTTGAATTATGACTCCGCCTCCTTTATCCGCCTCCCTTATTATGATTTTATCATTATTTTTCAAATTGGCCATTGCCATTTTCTCTTCCTTAGTGATATTATACTTAAGGGGATGGTTGTTTATATATCCCCTCTTGGGATTTGTTTTAATTTTTGCGGTTTTCTTTGAATCTAATCGGCGGAATTCCTCACCAACTAGACCCAGAAAAGTTTCTATATAATTACCCCTATGGTGTACCGGGTTGAAATTAGAGCGGCTTTTCACTTCTAAGTGTATATTAGGGTCCAAGTTTGAGGGTGTTTCATTTGTATTCATTGTAGACATATGTTTAATGTTATTCTTTTCCTGGAGCACAAAGTGTCTTTTGAGGGTTAATTTCCTCACAAATTTATTCAGATCAATAAACAGATCAAAATTGTTTGTATCTTGAGTAGGGCAGAAATTTAAGCCCTTTGTGAGTAATCTCTCCTCTGTTTCATTCATAGGATATTTAGATAGATTAAACACCCTTTTCTTTTCAGTTCTATTTATATCTTTATCCTTATTGTCCATTTCCTGTGCAGACTTTGTTTTTTGTAAGGACTCCGATTCCATCTTGTTCATGGATCGGCCTGAGTCTCTTGGTTGTTTTTGGGAATTTTTTTGGGAACGTGTTCCTGCTCTAGTTCCCCGAAACCTCCTTTTCTTTTTCTTTGGGGTGTATTTTTCAATGTGAAAAATTGGGTTATCTGTGGTTGAGAGTTGGAAACCCCAATTGAATGTGGTGGGGGATTTATAGTCTGTATGGGTGACAGGATAGGTGCCATGTGTGATTGACTCAGGATTGTAGGAACAATTGTTTCCATTAAGGGTGAGGGCCGTATCGGACCTATTTCTAAAAAAGAAATCTGCGAGTTTGCTGAACTGGGAGAAGGAGTGGGGGCCTGTATAACTGTCACAAAGGCTGAAGGGGATTCACCTGTACTGTGTATAGTTATGTTCTCAAAAAAGCTATCATCACAAATAGATTTTTCCGTCAATTCACTATTAACCCTTGCTGAATCAGATTTCAATAAATCCTTTTCCAGGGAATTTCTTTCTGTAGTTCTCCTCAATATACCCAGGGATGGCAACCCTGGGTTAGGTGCTGGTAACTTTAAATCAATTGTATCATGTCTTTTATTAATCGTTTTTCCAACCGTTTTTTTGGGGATAGCTGTCAAAATTTCATCACATCTATGCATTGTTATTGGGGTAGAGTGATTTAACCCTTTTTGTTTTGGTATAGCTCCTGTATTGGTCCAATCAAAACCAGTTGTTTTTTGTCTAGAATTATAAGGTAATCGTGAATTATAAAATGTGCGCAATTGATCAACTGTATCCTTTTGTTTTTTAGAGAAGTTATTTCTTTCTGGTGAGATGTGATTTTTTAAAAAGGGAGGGCGATGATTTTGTATAGAGGTTCCATTATATTTAACCTGCCCATCATTTTTATTTAAAAAAACATCCCTCCTTAATTTTTTCGTTTTTTCTTCCATAATATTACTTTCAAAATTTTTTAAATTCTTATTTGTATCAGAATTTAAAGCTTCATAATAGGAGGTAGATTTGTAGCCCTCTAGATCTTCAACTAAGGACTCACATTTTTGTGTAGCAAAGAGTGCCAGCCGAAACGCGTTGTTTTAATTATGCTTTTATGACTTTTATGACTTTTTACTACCGTGAAGCCATTTGAAATAAATCTCCAAGAAGGAAAAAGGAGTCAGTGTCCTTATCATAAGGTAAATCTCCTTGGGAGCGCTCAATCCTCTGGATACCTTAATTACTTGCTTCATTCCACGGGCTCATAGCTGGGAGTTCCGCTCTCTGGAGGATAGCAGCAGCATACCAAGGAGACAAAGACCCCTGTAAGACCCCCAGTGGGTTGATATGCGAAGAAACAAGACACAATAAAGGTGAGTTCTCTTGCCCAGTGTACTTCTGAGAAATATTGTACTTTTACATTTAGATCTGCGCCTGTTTTCTCTCTCCCCACCCTCCTCTGACCTACAGCCTCGAGGTCTATTGTGTGCAATTTACTAACTGTAAAGAACCCTTTCCAGAAGTGAGTGCTCCCTGGTCCTTATTATTGTCTTTGGAAGGAACAAGTCATGTGCCAGTCCTTTGTATTGACCACACATGTATTTATAGATATAAATGAGATCTTCTATGAGACATCTATTTCCTAAGCTGAGCAAGCGCAACCTTTCTAACCTCTTGTTATATGGGAGGCCTTGTATTTCTTGTAATATTCTAGTTGCCCACCTTTGAACTGACTCTAACTTCTGAATATCCTTTTTAAAATGTGAAGCCCAAAACTGGGTCCAATATTCATGGTGTGGCCTTACAAGTTATTTATAGAGGGGTAATAATACATTGGGATCCCAGGAATTTATCTCTCTTTTTACATAGCCTAACATCTTGTTTGCTTTTGCAGTGGCTGCTTGACATTAAAGAGGACCTGTCACCCCCCCATGGATGTGAATCTAAGTGCAGCACTGAATGCAGCATGTCTGCTGCATTCAGGCAAGGGGTCCGCCATGGCTCTGTGGGGATGCTACCCTGATATATAGGTTTATAAAAACTTACATGAATAAGCCATGGAGGCTGCCCTTGTGCTGCAGTGTGCGTCTCTGAACCGCCCATGTCTTCATGCCAGTCATGCGAGCTATTGCATATCACTGCCCCGGGTGGCTGTCCCGCCTCCTGCTCTGACATCACAGCCTTTGCCCACCCTCCTTCATAGGATAACATGGAGGAGGGCAGGGAATGGCTCTCCTCGTCCTCCTCCATAGCATAACATGGAGGAGGGCAGGGAAAGGCTCTGACATCAGAGCAGGAGGAGGGACAGCCACCCGGAGTGTTAAAAAGCAATACTTTGCTCTGCTCCTTGCATCACCAGTACAGGGATGCGCAGAGCGAGGATTTCATAACTGGCATGAGGATATGGGCGGTACAGAGATGCAGACTGCAGCACAAGGCCAGCCTCCATGGCGTATTCAAGTAAGTTTTTATAAGCCTATATATCGGGGTAGTAGCCCCACAGAGCCATGGGGGACCCCTTGCCTTAATGCAGCAGACATGCTGCATTCAGTGCTGTACTTAGATTCATATCCATGGGGGGTGACAAGTCCTCTATAAGTACAGCTGCTCAGCTTAGTTGTAAACAGAATAATAAAGTCCTTCTCCTGTTCTGTAGTCCCCAGTTTAATTCCATTTAATGTATATGCAGTAATAGGATTACTCCTTCCTAGGTGCATTACTCTATATTTGCCAAGTTTCTGCCCATACAGACATTTATTCAGATTATTTTGTAATATTGGACTGTCAATTAGAGATGAGCGATGTTCGCCCAATTTCAAATTTGACCTGTTTTGGGCTATGTTCGAGTCATTCGACGAATACGAACGATTTGCTAAAAATTCAGTATTTCGAGGTTATGTTCAATAACGGTTCATTGACGAAAAGTGTTACTGACTTTTCACAGTAATGCCTTTGTTCAATGTTATTATGAGTTTCAGTGTCTAGGAATAGTGGGTGGGATTGGGGGCTGGGGAGAGGTGTGTAGTCAATTAATGCAGATCTCCATTTTTTTTTCCTTCCCGCACTTACTGTGGGTGGTCCAGTCTGTCAGCCTATCAGAACGCATAGAGCAAAGTGCACTTTTTGCACACAAGGGCTTGTGTCATTGGTTGGGTAAGTCCCATGTCCTTGCCATATAAGAATCGGCCATTTTCCCTCGTCTGCATTTTATCAGTGGAGCTCAGTGTCAGATGCCGCCGCCGCCGCTGCTGCTGTGTGCGCTACAAAGATAGTTAGATAGCGATTCCATTCCAAGTTAGATAGAGAGATAGTAGGTTTAGGGACTACTTCCAAGAACAGGCCTTTTTAGGGCTTAAAAGCACTGTGTGCCAGGTAGGTCTGGTCCAGTGCTGTGCAGGGTCATTCCATGGTAATTTACCTTACATTCACAAGCCAAAAACTGAGTTAATAATGGCTACAGACTGTTCTTTGAAGGCAGGCACAAAAATGATTGAATGTATATTGTATATTAAACTATTCTCAATAGATTTCAACACAGTTTGATTTTTCAACAATACAAATTAAATACAAAATACAGTGATATTACTTGGTAACTTATGTTACACAAAAAAGAAAGGTACCGTATATATTCGTGTATAAGCCGACCCGTGTATAAGCCGACCCCCCTACTTTTGCCCCCAAAACCTGGGAAAACCTATTGACCCGTGTATAAGCCGAGGGTGGACCCCAGCACAGGTATACAGCCCCCAGCAGTGTGGTATACAGCAGCCTCCCCAGTTGTATATACAGGCTCCAGCAGTGTTACAGCAGCAGCAGCCCCAGAGGTATATACAGCAGCAGCCCCAGTGGTATATACAGCAGCAGCCCCAGTGGTATATACAGGCCCCAGCAGTGTTACAGCAGCAGCCCCAGAGGTATATACAGCAGCAGCCCCAGTGGTATATATAGCAGCAGCCCTAGTGGTATATATAGCAGCAGCCCCAGATGTATATATAGCAGCAGCCCCAGTGGTATATACAGCAGCAGCCCCAGAGGTATACATAGCAGCAGCCCCAGTGGTAGATATAGCAACCTCCAACTAGCCATCATCTACCGCCCCCCCGGATCCATCACCTCCTTCCTTGACCACTTCACCACCTGGCTACTTCACTTCCTCTCCGCTGACATTCTCCACCATCATCATGGGCGACTTCAATATCCCCATTGACACTCCCCGCCCAGCCGCCTCCAACCTTCTTTCCTTGACCACTTCCCTAGGGCTCTCCCAATGGTCCTCCTCTCCCACCCACGAACAAGGCCACACGCTTGACCTCATCTTTAACCGCCTTTGCTCCCTCTCTTACCTCACAACCTCGGAACTCACACTGTCCGACCACCATCTCTTGACCTTCTCCGCCCTCTCCTCCCCTGCCACACTACCCCCTCTCCGCAAACTTGATCACCCTCGCCGAAACCTAAAAGATCTTGATCTTCCTTTATTCTCTGAATCCCTCCTCTCACCGACATACCCTCCGCCGACGACATTGACATTGCCACCACCCTATACAA
The DNA here is from genome assembly GCA_033576535.1 of Allobates femoralis. NCBI lineage: Eukaryota > Metazoa > Chordata > Amphibia > Anura > Aromobatidae > Allobates > Allobates femoralis. The sequence goes on from JARQOC010000003.1 coordinate 557,051,770, forward strand.
CACCACAATAACAAAAGCTCTCGACCTAACTGCCCCCCTCACTCTCCATGCTCCACGCATTAACAGGCAACCCTGGCACACCACGCTCACGAAAAATCTGAGACGGGCATCCAGGGTCGCCGAGAGGAAATGGAAAAAGTCCCACACACCCGAGCACTTTGCTCTGTTCAAGCAATCCATCACTGACTTCAAGACAGCACTTGCTACTGCCAAGCAAGTGTTCCTCTCATCCCTAATAACCTCCCTGTCCCGCAACCCCAAACAGCTCTTCAAAACTTTCAACTCCTTACTTCACCCACCTGCTCCTCCCCCTTCTCCCTCATCTCTGCTGAAGACTTTGCGACCTTCTTCAAGGAAAAGATCGACAAGATCAGAAACAGCTTCGGTCCACTATCCCCACAACTCCCCCTGCCACCTACACTGCCCTCCTCCTCCATCAGCCACTTCCTCCCCATAACTGAAAACCAACTCTCCTCCCTCCTGTCAAAATCACACCTCACCACCAGTGCCCACGACCCGCTCCCATCCCACCTCATTCCAAACCACACCTCCATTTTCATCCCAGCCCTCACCCACCTCTTTAACCTTTCACTTAGAACTGGTGCCTTCCCCTCTGCCTTCAAACACGCCCTTATCACGCCCATCCTAAAAAAAACCTCACTTGACCCTACCTCTGTCTCTAACTATCGCCCCATATCTCTTCTCCCATTCACCTCTAAGCTACTTGAACAGCACGTCCACTCCGAACTGTCCTCTCACCTCTCCTCGTGCTCCCACCTCGACCGCCTACAGACCGGCTTCAGACCCCTCCATTCCACCGAAACAGCCCTGACCAAAGTCACCAATGACCTACTGACTGCCAAGAACAAACACCACTACTTCATCCTCCTCCTCCTTGACCTGTCTGTTGCCTTCGACACGGTTGACCACTCCCTTCTTCTCCAGATCCTGGAATCCCTCGGCATCACCCACCTTGCCCTCTCCTGGATCTCCTCATACCTAGCGGACCGGACCTTCAGCGTCTCTCACTCCCACACCTCCTCCTCACCCTACCCCCTTTCTGTCGGAGTCCCCCAAGGTTCGGTCCTGGGACCCCTACTTTTCTCCATATACACTCTCGGCCTAGGGCAACTCATTGAGTCCCACGGCCTCCAGTACCACCTCTACGCCGACGACACCCAAATCTACCTGTCCGGCCCTGACATCACCTCCCTACTCTTCAAAATCCCACAATGCCTTTCCGCCATCTCATCCTTCTTCTCTGCTCGCTTTCTTAAACTCAACATGGACAAAACAGAATTAATAGTCTTCCCCCCAAGAAATTCCACCCCACCTCCCAACCTATCCATCTGCATCAACGACTGCGCCCTCTCCCCAGTCCCCCAAGCCAAGTGCCTCGGGGTAATCCTTGACTCCTCCCTATCCTTCAAGCCCCACATCGAGGCCCTCACCACATCCCTCCGGCTCCAGCTCAAGAACATCTCGCGGATCCGCTCCTTCCTCACCCACGACTGCACTAAAACACTCATTCATGCTCTTATCATCTCCCGCCTTGACTACTGCAACCTTCTTCTCAATGGCCTCCCGGCTAACTCCCTCACACCTCTCCAGTCTATCCTCAATTCCGCTGCCCGACTAATCTACCTGTCCTCCCGCTACTCCCCTGTCTCCCCCCTCTGCCAAGCCCTTCACTGGCTCCCCGCCTCCAAGAGATCCCAATTCAAAACACTAACCATGGCATACAAAGCCATACACAACCTGGCCCCACCATACATCTCCGACCTGGTCTCTCGATACATACCCTCACGCAACCTCCGCTCCTCCCAAGAACTTCTCCTCTGCTCCCCTCTCATCACCTCTTCGCACAACCGAGTCCAGGACTTCTCCCGGGCATCTGCCTTACTCTGGAACTCCCTGCCCGAACACGTCAGACACTCGCCTACCCTGAGAAGCTTCAAGTGTCACCTGAAGACTCACCTATTTCGTCAAGCCTACAACCTGCCATGAGACCCAGGCGACCGCCCCATACCTGACACTCCCCCATCCTACTATATCCCAACCCGCCCCTCGTAGACTGTGAGCCCTCGTGGACAGGGTCCCTGCCCCTCCTGTACCTGTACGTCCTGATCACTTAGATTTAGTGTATTTGTTCTTGTCTCCCTTATCCTCATGTAAAGCGCCATGGAACCTAATGGCGCTATATAAATAAATAATAATATTAATAATAATAATAATAATATAGCAGCAACCCCAGAGGTATATATGGCAGCAGCCCCAGTGGTATATACAGCAGCAGCCCCAGAGGTATATATAGCAGCAGCCCCAGAGGTATATATAGCAGCAGCCCCAGAGGTATACAGGCCGCCCGCCCGCCACCCCCATCAGTATACAGGCGCCCCCCCTTACTGCCCCAAACCTGTAAAGTAAGATCATTATACTTATCACTGTTCTGTCGCCGCCGTCCCCGCTCTACATCACGCTCCTCCGGCTTCATCCGGCTTCTTCCGGCTTCCTCCTCTGGCGCACAGACAATGACGTCATTGCCTGCGCCAGAGGAGGAGGAAGCCGGATGAAGCCGGAGGAGCGCGATGCAGAGCGGGGACGGCGGTGACAGAACAGTGATACGTATAATGATCTTACTTTACAGGTTTGCGGCAGCAAGGGGGGGCCCTGGATACTGATGGGGGGGGGCGCCTGTATACTTATGGGGGTGGCGGGCGCGCCATATGACTCGTGTATATGCCGAGGGGGGGACTTTTCAGCCCAATTTTTGGGCTGAAAAACTCGGCTTATATGCGAGTATATACGGTAATTGTCCATTTCATGAAATTGCCACATTTTCTGTTCTGGTAAACAGGGAAGAAGCACTATTTTTATTGTATTAAAACACCATAGTCCAAGCAACTTTAACAAATTTATTTTAACCTCTCAAGTTAAATGCAACAGTTTTTATTACAACTAATGTAGGTAACTTACGTTACAACACAATATAGTAACTTACGGTACATTACAAAACAAAGAATGTGTTGAACTTTGTCAATATTTTGTTTGAGAAGGCAAACTGACTTTATTTAGACAAAACATAGGCTGCATGAGAATTCATTGGTGTAAACTACATATGTAGACTAAAATTTAGTATAAAAATGTAATCAATCAATATTCATACTTCAGTTGTCGACATTTTTGCAGAGTGGAAATTTTGATTACAAAATATGACCCTTGATCAATTACATAATGTAGACTAAATTTTAATCTAGGCCTACATATGTGGACAAGTCCAATGAATTCAGACACAGCTAATGAAGAACTCCAACAAGGATGTAAATTTGTGCTCACTGCTCATTTAACTTCCTGGCTAATCAAAAAAATTCTCAAATGTCCCTAGAAACCATTTTCAGGGGAGGATCAACTATTTTTAAAATTTGACAGACATCATAATAAATGTCATCATCTTTAGATGGCTATTTCCAATTATAATAGTGTGACATCCCACTCCACGGTTCGGTTGCCACAGGAACACCTGGAGCAGGGAATGATTTCCACATCAGGTATGCCTGCACTCAACAACATCCACACCAGACCTGATGGGGGAGCTCTACTTGCCAACTTCAGACAAGGTCCCCTATAAATGCAGACCCGGGGGTGGAGTTAGGCAGTTCAGTACAGAGCAGTACTGAGGAAGACACCTGGTGAACGGAGTCACGCTAGTCCCGTGCCAGAGGGAAAGCCTAGCCAGTATGAGGGACCCAAGAGTGACGGTCGGAGGCAAGGCAACTTGGCAAGGGGTAGCAGAACCATGCCAGATCACCCCAGAAGAGCTACGTTAACAGCCCAGACACCGGAGTCCAAGACTGCACGGGTCCAGTCAGCCCAGCAGTAAAGACCGGAAGGCAGAGAGATTTCAAGTCTCCTGGTGCAGCACTTGAGGCACAGCCACCCAGCAGAGCCTGGGACCGCAGTCATACAACGGTGCCCGCAGCAGAGCTCTCACAGCCTGCCATACAAGTGAGGACACAGGAGAGGGTCAGTGCCTAGCTTCTGACAGCCCAGGACTAAAGCACAAACACAGAGTAAAAGGGAGGCCTCATTGGATGTGGAGATCCCGAACTGCTTCCAGACCACACGATCGGTACCCTGGACTTAACCTTGAACATCAACATCAGTAAAAGTTCAAAAACAACAACCCTGTGTGTGACTGTTATTGCGGCGTCTGATCCTACTCCCTCCATAGTCTATTCCATAACTCCCATCATCCACTACAGCCCTGGGGATCCTGCTCCACCTACGAGGAGCAAAACCATCTTGCTGCTTCACCATCACCTTGCAGGTCTATTCCACAGCGCCAGTAACATTACGGGAGCTGTAGGTGGCATCACAAAACACTTTTATTTTATTTTTATTGACACTTTTCAGTGACCACCAGGGCCACGGGACCGGGCACAGGCCCTGTGACATCCTCTGTGAACTATAACTATATATTATTTCAGAAAGCTGACTGAAAGTGTTGTCCAAAAATTGAAAAGCTGGTAACATACATTGAAAAGCTGAAGTAACATATGTTACAAAGCTGATAGAAACTTACGTTACAATAAGTTTACTTCATACAGAAACTGTGCAACTTTTAGTAGCAACATGAAACTTAGTGAATAGTTAATACATTATGTAATATAAGAACTCTGAAAGTTACAACTTAATTTATTCTTAACCCCTTCAGGACCCAGCCTATTTTGACCCTAAAGACCATGGCATTTTTTGCAATTCTGACCAGTGTCCCTTTATGAGGTTATATCTCTGGAACGCTTCAACCGATCCTAGCGATTCTGAGATTGTTTTTTCGTGACACATTGGGCTTCATGCTAGTATTAAATTTAAGTCGATAATTCTTGTGTTTATTTGTGAAAAAATCAAAAATATGGCAAAAATTTTGAAAATTTCACAATTTTCACATTTTTTATTCTGATAAACCAGAGAGATATGTGACAGAAAAAAGTTATTAAATAATATTTCCCACATGTCTACTTCACATCAGCACAATTTTGGAAAAAAAAAAAAAATTTTGGTAGGACGTTATAAGGGTTCAAAGTTCATGAGCAATTTTTCATTTTCAACCAAAATTTACAAAACCATTTTTTTTAGTGACCACATCACATTTGAAGTCCTTTTGAGGGGTGTACATGACAGAAAACACCCAAAAGTGACACCATTCCAAAAACTGTACCCCTCAAGCTACTCAAAACTACATTCAAGAAGATTATTAACCCTTCAGGTGCTTCACAGGACCTAAGGCAAAGTGGAAACAAAAAATGGATATTTTAATTTTTTTCTCAAAAATGTTATTTTAGCCTCAATTCTTTCATTTTCACATGGGCAACGGGATAAAATGGATCTTAAAATGTGTTGTGCAAATTCTCCCGAGTACACAGATACCTCATATATGGTCATAAACCACTGTTTGGGTGCACGGCAGGGCTCAGAAGGGAAGGAGCGCAATTTGAATTTTGGAGCAAATTTTACATCCAAAAAGTGAAATGGCGCTCCTTCCCTTCTGAGCCCTGCTGTGTACCCAAACAGTGGTTTATGATCACATATAAGGTATCGGTGTACTCAGGAGAAATTGCCCAACAAATTTTAGGATGAATTTTATGCTGTTGCTATGTGAAAACGAAAAAATTTAGGCTAAAAAAAATTTTTGTGAAAAAAAAGTACTATTTCATTTTCACAGATCAATTTGTAAAGCACCTGGGGGTTCAATATGCTCACTACCCATCTAGATATGTTCCCTGGGGGTCTAGTTTTCAAAATGGGGTCACTTGTGGGGGAGCTCCAATGTTTAGGCACACAGGGACTCTCCAAAAGCGACATGGTGTCCGCTAACAATTTGAATAAAAATCAGCTCAAATTGTTAGCTGTCACCATGTTGCGTTTGGTGAGCCCCTGTGTGCCTAAACATTGGGGCTCCGCAACAAGTGACCCCATTTTGGAAACCAGACCCCCCAGGAAACGTATCTAGATGCATAGTGAGTACTTTGAACCCCCAGGTGCTTCACAAATTCATCCATAAAAATGAAAAAGCACTTTTTTTTCCACAAACATTTCTTTTTTCATTATTACGGACCAATTTGTGAAGCACCTGGGGGTTCAAAGTGCTCACTATGCAGCTACATATGTTCCCTGGGGGGTCTAGTTTCCAAAATGGGGTCACTTGTGGGGGAGCTCTAATGTGGAGACGCACAGGGGCTCTCCAAACACGACATGGTGTCCGCTAACAATTTGAATGCAAAATGAGCTCAAATTGTTAGCGGACACCATGTTGCGTTTGGTGAGCCCCTGTGTGCCTAAACATTGGAGCTCCCCCACAAGTGACCACATTTTGGAAACTAGACCCCCCAGGGAACGTATCTAGATGCATAGTGAGCACTTTGAAGCCCCAGGTGCTTCACAAATTCATCCATAAAAATGAAAAAGCACTTTCTTTTCCACAAACATTTTCTTTCTTCATTATTACGGACCAATTTGTGAAGCACCTTGGGGTTCAAAGTGCTCACTATGCAGCTAGATATGTTCCCTGGGGGGTCTAGTTTCCAAAATGGGGTCACTTGTGGGGGAGCTCCAATGTGGAGACGCACAGGGGCTCTCCAAACACGACATGGTGTCCGCTAACAATTTGAATGCAAAATGAGCTCAAATTGTTAGCGGACACCATGTCACGTTTGGTGAGCCCCTGTGTGCCTAAACATTGGGGCTCCCCCACAAGTGACCCCATTTTGGAAACTAGACCCCCCAGGGAACGTATCTAGATGCATAGTGAGCACTTTGAACCCCCAGGTGCTTCACAAATTGATCTGTAAAAATGAAAAAGTACTTGTTTTCCGCAAAAAAAAATGTTTTCCATTAATTTGTGAAGCACCTGGGGGTCAATATGCTCACTATCTATCTAGATAAGTTCCCTGGGGGGTCTAGTTTCCAAAATGGGGTCACTTGTGGGGGAGCTCTAATGTTTAGGCACACAGGGGCTCTCCATATGCGACATGGTGTCGGCTAACAATTGGAATTGTTAGCGGACACCATGTTGCGTATGGAGAGCGTCTGTGTGACTAAACATTAGAGCTCCCCACAAGTGACCCCATTTTGTAAACTAGACCCCCCAAGGAATGTATCTAGATGCATAGTGTGCACTTTGAACCTCCAGGTGCTTCACAAATTGATCTGTAAAAATGAAAAAATAATTTTTTTGTGGAAAAAAAAGTACTTTTTTATTTTTATGGATCAATTTGTGAAGCACTTGGGGTTCAAAGTGCTCACTATGCATCTAGATACGTTCCTTGGGGGGTCTAGTTTCCAAAATGGGGTCACTTGTGGGGGAGCTCCAATGTGTAGACACACAGGGGCTCTCCATACGCAACCTGGTGTTTGCCAACAATTGGAATTGTTAGCGGACACCAGGTCGCGTATGGAGAGCCTCAGGATCCAGCTGTAGAAAGTGATCTGACAGATCCAGTACAGTGATCCACAGTGATCACATAATGGTCACTGTGGATCACTGTGCTGGATCTGTCAGATCACTTCCTACAGCTGGATCCTCAGGATCTAGCTGTAGAAGTCATCTGACAGCTCCAGCACAGAGCTGTCAGATGCAGAAGCGGCCGGAGAGAAGAGGAGGAGGAGCGGGACGCAGCCGTGCAGCCGGATGGAGCGCGATCGCCGGAGGGGTGAGTGGGAGAGGCGATCGCCGCTCCGGTGATCGGGGGGGGCAGGCAGGGGGAAGAGGGGGGGTGACAGGAGATGGGGGGGCACTCAGAGGAAGCGGGGGCAGTGAGGAGGAGGCGGGCGGCAGGAAGAGGAAGCCCGTGGCAGGGACAGGAAGCGGGCGCAGGGACAGGAAGTGGGGGGGGGTAAGAAAGATGAAGAGGGGGCAGAATAGAGAGGTGGGGGACAGGGGGGCACTTAGAGTATGACAGGGGAGAAGATCGGAGGGTAGGGAGAGCAGGGGCAGGCAGGGAAGCATGACAGGCGCGGTGATTTTCACTTTCACTTTTGAGTGCCAATCACCGCGCCTGTAGCCGGGGGAGTGGGGGTGGGGGCAAATCGACCCCCCATGGGGTGTTGTACAACACCCCATGTACCTGCAGGCTGAGTGACAGGTCAGTGAGACCCTCACTCGGCCTGCAGGAGCCCGATCAATCCATGGCCCACCCCCTGGGCCAAGGGTCGGGAACGAACTTGTTTCCATGGCCCAAACGGTGGGCCAAGGGTCGTGAAGGGGTTAAGCCAATAATTAGAATATAATTATATTCTAATTATTGGCTGAAAGACTCTTTTCATATATAGGTTTTTCTCAGATCGAGTTTAAGCCCTAAATATTTCTTATTGGCCATAAATAGGTAATTTTTTTTTAATTTATGCTTAGTTCTCAATCCTACAAAAACTTTTTATCTTTTTGGTAACTTACATTACTGAGAAAATGTCTACAAGGGATATGTGCAAAACTTCTGGTAAACAATTATCTAAGGCTGGCTTCACACCACGGTGTGATCCCGTCCGGGGCTGTCCAGGATGACCCTGACAGCCCTGGACCGGATCAGCACACAGAACCGGAGGGCCAAATGTGCCCTCCTGTCCTTTGTGCAGCCGGATGCTGCTAATTGCAGCCGCAGCTGCTGATTTTTCAAGTCCGCGGCTAGCATGGAGCTAGCCGCGGTCCTGAAACAACAGCGGTGTGCAGCCGCTAGTGTCCGGTTCTGGGGCTCCGGCCGAATCCGGGATCCGGCAAATTGGGGAGATTTTTCTCCTGGGACAAAAAAATGATGCATCATTTTTGTGTCCGGAGAGAATAATCCGTATTCCCCCGGATTGTCCCGAAGTGATGAAACCGGATGGCAGAGAGCTGCCATCCGGCCCCATCCGGCCCCATAGGTTGCTATGGGGCCAAAAACCGGTCCAGGGCTGTCTGGTTTACACCGGACAACCCCGGATCAAAAAAAACGTGGTGTGAAGCCAGCCTTACAGATATTATAGTATTTTTGTTTCCTAACAGTACTATTTTATTTACTGAACTTAAGTTATGCATGTTGCTAGTTAATACTAATCCACTTACCAATATAGGCTGTTACTGTATGATTCCAATAAGAACAGTAGATGTTCACATGCAACCATCTGCCATCTTGGAAATATATGGAATTTGAAAGAAACAGTGTTGCCACTTTATGCCAAGTGTAATGAAGTACCAACTTACAAAAAATTAGCTATTTCCTAACATTTGAAAATTTTGAAAATATTCCTTCTCAGCATGGAATAACCCGGCAAGCGTTTTTTTTTACAGCATCTGGCCAAATCTAGCCAAGTAATTCCTTTTCGGCTAGTAGCAGTGTGTGCCAGGCACTGGTGTAGCGTTGTTGTGAACAAAGCTACATCTCCTGTGTTTACTAGCCTTTTTCTAACTGCATCTGGCCAAGCAAATCCTTTTCGGCTAGTAGCAGTGTGTGCCAGGCACTGGTGTAGCGTTGTTGTGAACAAAGCTACATCTCCTGTGTTTACTAGCCTTTTTCTAACTGCATCTGGCCAAGCAAATCCTTTTTGGCTAGTAGCAGTGTGTGCCAGGCATTGGTGTAGAACTGTTGTGAACAAAGCTACATCTCCTGTGTTTACTAGGATTTTTTTACTGCATTTAGCCAAGCAAATCTTTTTTGGCTAGTAGCAGTGTGTGCCAGGCACTGGTGTAGCACTGTTGTGTAGAAAACTACACCTCCTGTCTTTACTAGCCGTTTTTTACTGCATCTATCCAAGCAAATCTTTTTTGGCTAGTAACAGTGTGTACCAGACACTGGTGTAGCACTGTTGTGATGAAAGCTACATCTCCTGTGTATACTAGTCTTTTTTTCTGCATGCAGCCAAGCAAATCCTTTTTGGCTAGTAGCAGTGTGTGCCAGGCACTGGTGTAGCATTGCTGTGAAGAGAGCTACTCCTCCTGTGTTTACTACCCTTTTTTTTTACTGCATGTAGCCAAGCAAACCCTTTTTGGCTATTAGCAGTGTGTGCGAGGCACTAATGTAGCATTGTTGTGAAGAAAGCTATACCACCTGTGTTTACTAGCATTTTTTTTCTGCATGTAGCCAAGCAAATCCTTTTTAGCTAGTAGCAGTGTGTGACAGGCACTGGTGTAGCACTGTTTTGAGCAAAGGTACACCTCCTGTGTTTACTAGCCTTTTTTAACTGCATCTAGACAAGCAAACCCTCTTTGGCTAGTAGCAGTGTGTACCAGGCACAGGTGTAGCACTGTTGTGAAGAAAGCTATACCTCCTGTGTTTACTAGCCATTTTTTTTACTGCATCTAACCAAGCAAATCCTTTTTGGCTAGTAGCAGTGTGTACCAGGCATTGGTGTAGAACAATTGTGAAGAAAGCTATACTTCCTGTATTTACTACCCTTTTTTTAACTGCATCTAGCCACGCAAATCCTTTTTGGCTATTAGCAGTGTGTGCCAGGCAGTGATGTAGCCCTGTTGTGAAGAAAGGTACACCTCCTGTCTTTACTAGCCTTTTTTAACTGCATCTAGCCAAGCAAATCCTCTTTGGCTAATGTCAGTGTGTGCCAGGCACTGGTGTAGCACTGCTGCAAAGAAAGCTACACCTCCTGTTTTTACTACCCTTTTTTTACTGCATCTAGCCAAGCAAATCCTTTTTGGCTAGTAGCAGTGTGTGACAGGCACTGGTGAAGCACTGTTGTAAAGAAAGCTACACCTCCTGTGTTTACTAGCCTTTTTTTCTGCATCTAGCCAAGCAAATCCTTTTTGGCCAGTAGCACTGTGTGCCAGGCACTGGTGTAGCACTGCTGCGAAGAAAGCTACACCTCCTGTGTTTACTAGGCTTTTATTTACTGCATCTAGCCAAGCAAACCCTTTTTGGCTAGTAGCAGTGTGTGAAATGGCACTTGTGTAGCACTGTTGTGAAGAGAGCTACACCTCCTGTGCTCACTAGGCTTTTTTTTTACTGCATCTAGCCAAGGAAACCCTTTTTGGCTAGTAGCAGTGTGTGAAAGGCACTTGTGTAGCACTGTTGTGAAGAAAGTTACACTTCGGCTGGGGTCACACTTGGCATGAGTTTTTTTAGTGCCTTAAAAAAACGCATGCGTTTTTTTCATTTCAGCATGCATTTTTTAAGGTGTCTGATGGCACCCTGCGTTTTTGCATGCGTTTTTAAAACAGCACCCAAAAATAGTGCATGCACTATTTTTTGGTGCTGTTTTAAAAACGCATGCGTTTTTTAAAAAACACATGCGTTTTCCATAGGGACCCATGTTAAAAAAACGCATGCGTTTTCTAAAAAACTCATACTTTTTTTTATGCTACTAATGCGTTTTTGCATGCGTTTTTGATGTCAGCTAATCACATAATTGCAAAAACGCACACAAAAACGCATGGTACTGTCACACATGCGTTTTTGCTATTAACAAATGCGTTTTTGCTATTAGGGCATGCGTTTTTTAATATGGGGGCCTATGGGTGCGTTTTTACATGTTTTTTTACAAAATGCAGGTCTCCAAAATCGCATGAAAAAAACGCAAGTGTGACCCCAGCCTTCCTGTGTTTACTAGCCTTTTTTCTGCATCTAGCCAAGCAAATCCTTTCTGGCTAGTAGCAGTGTGTGGCTAGGGTCACACATAGAAATCCGTTTTTGGAAGTGATTTCCATGACCAATACGTTTTTTTTGGGTGTTTTTTGAGCCTCCTGTACCCCTGAACGTTTTTGGACTTAGTCATTTTTTGACCAAAATTCAAGAAAAAACGGATCCATTTTTTAAGGCACCCAAAAAAACGGATCTGTTTTTCCATAGGGCCCATGTTAAATTTTTTTTTTTAAAAACGGACCCCAAAAACATTGCTAGCAACGTTTTTGGCCCAAAAACGTAACTAGCAATGTTTTTAGGTGCAGAACAAAACGGATAGGGTGTTTATTACATCTAATCCATTTTTCTATCAGTCCAAATCCAAATTCTGAAGCCAAAAATGGACCAAGGGCTTCTGTGTGACCCTTGCCTGTGCCAGGCACTGGGATAGCACTGTTGTGAAGAAAGCTGCACCTCCTATATTTATATCAAAAAAAAGAAAAAACGCAACTCAAGTCCAATTTATATGCAAATGTACAAAATGAATTGGTATTAGTAGGGGATAGTGAAGTGCCACCTTAAAACTATGGCAGGGGGGCCGGGGAATGGGAGTGGCTTAATACATAGAATATGTCATTTTTTAAAGAAACATTGTGATATTGTACATTGTCTTGACCTGTATTACTACTAGTTATGCGCATAGGGTACACGGCTGCCGGGGAGGGAAGACGTAAGCTTTGAATCTGCACATTGGAAGGTAAAATCCTGATTAGGGAGGTGTACTACATTTCACTGCAATTTAGTAACCCTTGGCGGTTAGGATATAGGTATTGCCTAGGGTCACACTTGAGCCTTGGATCCGCTAAAAGCATCCATTTTTCTACTTAGAATTTGTTGAAAAACTGATCCATTAACGGATCCATAGGCTCCAATGCAAAAAAATGCATTGTGTAAAGTGCACTAAAAAAAAACACTATGCGTTTTTGTAACAGGCACCAAAACACTGCTAGCAGTGTTTTTGGGTGCATTAAAAAAACGCATAAAAAAAAACACCTGACAATTACAGGATCAACGTTCCAATGAATATCTTATCTGGTAATAAATTCCATACAGCATTGGTTAATATAATAGCAAATATTTTACACTCAGCAGCACAAAATATTCACATATGCTGTCTGTAGAGTTATTAACACCCACTATAATCACCGATAGATGGTGGAGGGTCCTGTACCCAGTAATATGTAGATTTACGATTTACAACATATGCACAGCTAGATGGCCTAGACACCACATGCTGATTAGTATAAACAGACCCTTGCAATGTATATCACCAGGTAGTTGTGTGCCATACATCTATTGGTATTATAGCAACAACTTTATTATATATACACCCAGGAATGATCTAAATTCACATTTGCTGTTTATACAGTTCACAACACCAAATTTATCACCTATGGGTGGTAGAGGGTCATATGTCCAGCACTATGCGAGTAACCAGTTCACAGTATATACATGCCGCTGAATAATGTGCAAGCAAATTCTGATTCGTATAATGATGCACAAAGACGATTCACCACTTTGCAAGTATCACCAAGATACTCTCAATGGCCAGGGTCACACTTGGCAGTCAGTTTTTTGCATTTCCAAACGTTTTTGGAAAATGCCATTTTTGCATCTAAAAATCCCAATGCATTAACGCATGCGTTAACGCATGGTACCATGTCAATGTCCGTACTATTTTGAAATCCTCATTATGTCACGATTATGGATTTATATAGGTTGAATAAATGGTGAAATCCTATACATCCATAATGTGGCTACAGGTAATGTGGTATTACTTAATTCACCTCCTGTTTACTAGCCTATTTAAGGCTAGGGTCACACATAAGCCCTTGGTCCGTTTTTGGCTTCATTTTTGTCATTTTTTTTTTCTAAGTCCAAAAACTGACAGAAAAACGGATTGGATGTAATAAACACCCTGTCCGTTTTTTTCTGGACCTCAAAACATTGCTCTGTCCGTTTTTTGAGCCAAAAACGTTGCTAGCAACGTTTTTGGTATCAGTTAAAAAACGCATGCGTTTTTTTAACATGGGGCCCTATGGGAAACGCATGCGTTAACGCATGGCACATATAGGCACCTGCGTTAACGTATGCGTTAACGCATATCCGTATTTAATGAAAAAAAATTAAAAAATTACGAAGTCTAAAAAACGTCCAGGGGTGTAGGAGGCTCAAAAAGCACCCAAAAAAAATGGATTGGTCATGGAAATCACTTCCAAAAACGGATTTCTATGTGTGACCCCAGCCTTACTGCATCTAGCCAAACAAATCCTCTTTGGCTGGTAGCAATGTGTGGTGTAGCACTGTTGTGAAGAAAGCTACACCTCCAACCTTTTTGTCCATCGAACTAGTGATTAACAAATTTGCTATATTCACATCCACCATTTTTGGGTGCTTAAAAGCAGTGATTAGTACAGTACATCTCTCTTAATGTTTGTGTAAACTGGTCTTGGACATCAAACCAGGTTTTGGCAAATGTGCTGTGTACACATGAACATTTTTGGGACCATAAAAGCATTGTTTGCTCAATCTCTGCTGTCCACTAGGCCTATACAGGTCATTGACCTACTGACTAGTTTTTCCTGTAATACTCCACAAAACTTATAGTTATCCCATCTGTGTGGCAGGGTATAACATTGATGGGAATGATTGCATGAGCTTTGAGTTTATCCGGCCCAGTAGGCCTAAACAGGTCAGTGATCTACCTCTCTATTATTTCCTGGAATATCTTCACGAAACTTATACTTGTCCCACCTGTGTGTGGCAGCGCATAACATTGATGGGAGCGCTTGCATAAGCTTTGAGTTTATCCGGCCTACTAGGCCTAAACAGGTCACTGACCTACCTGACTTGTTTTTTCGGTAATATTCCACGAAACTTATAGTTGTCCCACCTATGTGTGGCAGGGCATAACATTGATGGATTGATGGGAATGCTTGCATGAGCTTTCAGTTTATCCGACCCCCAAGGCCTAAACAGGTCACTGACCTACCTCTCTATTATTTCCTGTAATAGGCTAGGGTCACACATGCCATGCGTTTTTTTGGTGCCTTAAAAAAAAGCATGCGTTTTTCCATGCGCTTTTACATTTCTGCATGCATTTTTTAAGGTGTTTTATGACACCCTGCGTTTTTGCATGCGTTTTTGAATCAGCACCAAAAAATACTGCAAGCTGCGTTTTTTGGTTCATTTTTAAAAACTCAAGCGTTTTTATACTAAATGGTACCATGCGTTTTTGCATGCGTTTTTCAAGGCAGCTCCTCACATAAGCACAAAAACGCATGCCAAAAACACATGGCACTTTAGGCATGTATTTTTGCTATTGGGGCATGTGTTTTTGCTATTGGGGCATGCGTTTTTTTGCATGGGGGCTTATGGGTGCGTTTTTACATGCGTTTTTAGAAAACGCAGGTCTCAAAAAAAGCAAGTGAAATATGCACGTGTGACCCTAGCCATACTCCACAAAACGTATAGTTGCTGAGCTATGTTTAACCTTGAAATGCTAGGTCAGGTCCTGTTCCAGACCCTGTGCCATGCAGGCAGGATGGGCCATTCAGCAATTTTTGATGTGGGATAATTGATGCCATTTTGCTGTGGTCTGACCCTTTGGGAAGAGTGAGGACTCTTGTTCGGGTCCCCTTGCTGTGTATTACATGATTTGAGAAGGGCGTGACATGCCCATACCTGTGTCTCATCCTCATTTTACTCCTCCACCTCTTTTTACTTAATGTAGAAAACTACTGACACTTTTCCCCTGTAATTCATCCATTGTCAATTCAAAGTCATTTTTACTCGCCTCTGAAATTTTAGTTGAATGTTAACCATCATCTATTTTGAAGTGCTTTGGAAGAGTGTGCAGGCTGGCCAGACCATGTCTCATGCACCCATGCTATTCCATGAGACTATTTGTACTGTGGGTAGATTGT